>MIQA02023521.1:0-12541 GCA_001887855.2 Sclerospora graminicola
ACCACATAGATGTCCGAAGAATTTGTTTGAAAATGCGTGCACTATAGCTAAAAAATTAAAAAAAGCACTAATTGATTATGTCTCGACCCGCTCAATCTCAGCACGCACTTCACGAGCAGCTTGCTCTTACTGTACCCGCTTTCGTCATCTACTTTATAGTTCACCTTCTCGCCACGTTTATTCTCTTGAATATTTTCATTGCAGAAGCCTTGGAAGGATTTGCAAAAAAAAAGACCGTGAAAATGGCATCTTGCTTCCAGAATACGGACGTACATGGTTGGGATTAAAACCGCATTTGTACGTCTTTTAAAATTGCGCTGCTCATGTTGTCCCTAGTGCGAAGCGTTCGTTAGCAAGTGTACTGTGTTTGATCCTAATGCGACAGGATCCCTGGGATGGTACTTGTTGCCTTCTTTTCTTGCCACATTGAAGTCTCTAATGAAACTGGGTAGCATATTCCGACCTACATCAAATGAGATTTGTTGGTAATATATTGCTCTCATTCTGCTTTAAAAGACTGAAGACACTATCAAATAACCATGTGTGCGTGTATCACTTGCAGCTTACCTTGACGTGCCGATCTTTCGCTCAAATAAAGTGTTTTTTAACGATGTTGCGCGAATAGTTGGAAGGTTTGTCATTGAAGAGGTGGGTTGTCGACTTTTAGACTCGATTGAAGCTTGAAGCAGAGCTAACGGTCCTTTCGTATGTCCAGCTAAGTGATCCGCCGCTTGATGTACTGCCGAAATTGCTTCATCTTGATACGAAATGGCTTTGGGGGCAGGGAACATCTGCAAGAATGAATTTTCCGAATTTTCCGTTCGCAGGATAAAACACTTTACTGCCGCCATGCTTCTTCACAGATTGGTCGATGCGTCATCTTCCGGGAAGAGCTTCGTGCAGGTATTGACGTGTTTGCAACTCGCTCGAACCATCACCGGAAAACATCCCATATCGATACGATCTAAATCAAGAACACGGAGAAAAACGCCCGAGGCTAAGTGAGAGAGCGACACTAGTTAGTAAAAAAAACGAAAACTTTACTTGCTCCAACGATAAGTCACGAGAAAAAGGAATTGTCATTACCTGAAAGTGACGACTAGATTTCAACTGAGAGCGAGAAAGGCGATGGAGATCTTCCTCCTAATGCGCAAGAAGAGTGCATTCCCACTGAATCAAAGCGAGACAAGCGACCATTTTTGTCTTACTAGAAAGCTCCACTTACGGCAAGTTCCAATGAGGTGTATTCTTCTCTTTCGAATTCGTTTTCCTCTATAATCTAATTTTGGCAAATGGACAAACCGCCTTCTTCACTCACTCGGTATTGCTGGATCAAGCTTTTGTAAACACGAAATCGCTTAATTTTGGACAAACTTACTGAAACGGAGGGATTATAGAAAAAACATTTCAGGCACGAAAAATGGCACGAAAACGCACCCGGGAACGCTTCCCCAGGAAGACGTCTGACAGTGGCGACAGCAGCTTTACGGACGAAGACAAGACCCGTAGCCATTCAAGCGACAACAGCTATGAGACAGGAGAAACAGGGGGACAGGGGAGACAGGGGCCACAGCCGCGCACGGCTCCGTAAGAAAGGAGAGCAGAAAAATGGCACCGCCATTGAAAAGAAACAGCAGTTGGTCCTCCGCTGGACGAGGTAGAATTTTCAAGTTGGCTATTTGCTGCTTGAATTTTCAATTTTGATCACATCGAATTTTCCCCCGAGGGAGAATCACGTCTTCCATGAATGCTTCGGCAGGGGCGTACTCGATTGCTGGCTCGCTCCGCACCAACGAAATTATCCACCGTGAATGTAAAAGGTGAGCTGGGATCACTTGCTCAAAATTTAAAGTCTTGCGAATATAAAATACATGTCGACATGGCAGAATTCGTGTTGACATAAATAGGCATAAGCATTACCATTTGTTTTCTCCACGTTATATTCCATGTTGGGTTCATCGTGTGCTCTTGATAAAAAAGAAAGACGTCCAGGATTCCTTCGTAAAATTCATATTTGGCCGCACTTGAAATTGCAAACGCGTACTTCTGGTAAATCAATTCGCATGCGTGCTCACTCGTTATGTTAGCAACTTGTGTCATCTCAGCGTCCTATGTTGAATTCCGAACAACGGAAGTTTGTGTATACGCTGCACAAAGTCCTTCTCCACGACACTTTGGTGATACATTATCGATCCAATGCAGTCGTCGACGCTGGTAAATGAATCGTCAACGTCCTTCAGCTGTCTCCATGGTGACACAAGCCGGTTGTTGGTGTTGTTGCCAAGCGTGACAGCGTTCTGGCGAGTGTAAGCGCACCACATGTCCTTGCCGTTGTCCAAGTGTTTTGTGAAGTACGCGTCGAATTTATTTTGGGATCTGTTACTCGAGTCGGTCGCGCTACCGTCTGGCGAATGACAGATCTCATAAGTGCGCTTGGTGGTGTCACCGACCGAGGCGGTGCTGTCTGTATCCAGGCGAAGTAGATGCTTCATGTACGTCCGGTGCTTCATGTACTGTTGGAAGTTGAAGTTGTCGACTGAAGTGTGAGTTGTGTTTCTAATTTTAGCATTTCTATTACACTTTAGAAAAAGGTACATTTATAACAAACACGCTATCGCGGACAGTTGCGAAACTACTTTGGCGCACGATCGCATAGGAAT
Organism: Sclerospora graminicola; assembly: GCA_001887855.2. Taxonomy (NCBI): domain Eukaryota; phylum Oomycota; class Peronosporomycetes; order Peronosporales; family Peronosporaceae; genus Sclerospora; species Sclerospora graminicola. The sequence goes on from MIQA02023521.1 coordinate 2,661, forward strand.
CAAGGGTAATGAATGAGAATATATTTCAGTTTTACATTTACCTTCGTCTGCTCTAGTGCGTTCGTACCTTTTGTTAGTTTGCGGAATAAAATTTGAATAGGTTATGAGCCCAATGGCGCAGAAAGAAGGAATGGGTGACCTCTCAGGAAGGCAAGCGACTACTGGCAATGTCAACTTGGAAGCCCAGGACCGAGTTTCGGTCAGCGACGAAGAGAACCAAGACGTAGATGCTCGAGATGAACATCACCTAGCGCAAGAAGAGATGAAGAATCTGATAAAACCCATGACGAAGATGAATGAAAGGTTTAAAAAGTTGGAGGCGCCGAAGGTCGACGCAAATCCACAAGGGATGGATAGTTTCTTTCGTAACGGAGAAAGACGACGTATGCGTTTGGAGTCTTTGGATGGAGGCCTGGATGGAGGTGGAATACCTCAGCCCGACCGAATGGCTCAAGCACAATTTGCGCAAGGGTGGAATGCGAATAACAAAAATTTCGCACCGCCAAGGCAAATTCCCACTGCACGGGAAATGAAGTTGCAAATCAAAGAATTTACAGGGATTGAAGTGTACAAGGGGCTTGGGTCGAATTTCAAGGAGTGGGGTTTGCGGTTTATGCGACAAATAGCCATGGCAGAGAGTGCCAGCGGCTTCCCCTGGAACGAAGGTGTGAAAGGGGATGTTTTAGGACACTACAACCGCGGAGACATGCTTCAATAAACAAATCGGGACGTGGTGGGATATTAACCCGTCAGCATCAATATTTCCTAAGAAATTCCCATAATATTTTTGATCAAATGCTTGAGGCATTCAAGACCAGCATATCTACAGCGCAAGGAATGAAGTTGCTTACTGATAAAAAGGACACTAGAAGGACGTGGCCTGAGCACTTGCTTTATCTGGTCGCTGTATGCGAGACATCAGGATGCAAAGTAGAGTTGATCCTGGAAAGTGTGTTAAAATATTATGCGCCCGAATTACGTAGAGTGCTATCGATTAGGTACAAACCTTTGCGATTGTACCATCTAAAACATGCGGAAGAACTCGTGCAATTTGCGCAGTGGCTAGAACAAGATTCAAATAGCAGGGCGACAAATCGCGACATGATAAATCAAGTGCAGCACAAGGAGATCAAGAAATGTTTTAAGTGTGAAAAGTCCGAACATATCGCGAGAAACCGCTAGTCAGGAAATAGGGAAGGGAAGGCAAAGAGCGAGGGATAAAATTCACGCTGTGTTCAAGATCAGGTGAGCGAAGTGGACTCGGAATGGGTTCTCGACAGCGGAGCTAGTCGGCACTTGATTCAAGATTAAAATACGCTCAAAAATGTGGAAAAATGCAACTTGGAATGCGTGCTACCGGATCAGAAGATTTTGCGGTTATAGCTCAAAGGATCAGTGGTTTAAAATGTGAAGGCCGGTGGAGCAGCACAGCAAGTACGACTCATTGACGTGTACTACGCTGAGAACCTGGCCAAAAATATTATTTCGTATGGCAAACTGGAAGAAAGGGTTTCATATTAACTTACAATGGAAACAACAGGTCCCTGATAGAAAAGAAGAGCGGAGAGATCGTTTTTGACGTGGAACGTAGACACGATGTACTGGTGGTTGACACTTCGAGACCCGGAAAGAATCAAATTGATGACATAACTTTTCGGCAGTGGAAAACAATGGAAATGAATCAGAAAATGACGTTCAAGAAGGGTCTTTGATGCAATTCCACACCCGTTTCGGACACCTCAACTTTGATACGATCGAAAAAATGGCGAGAGACCCTAATTCAGGGAATAAACTCACCGACAATGTGAGGCGCAATTGTTTTACCTGTGAAGGAAAACAATCAAGAAATGCGCAGCAAAAGCAAGACAGTGGACAGAACTCGCCTATCGATCAAATAGGCGAAGTAATATGCAGCGACCTGAAGGGGTCAATGACGCCAAAAGATCGCCGCGGGAACAGATATTTGGTCAATTTCGTGGACCATAAATCTAATTATTGTCGAGTTTTCGTCGCTAGAACCAAGGATCAAGCGGCGAAAATGTTCGAGCACTTCCTGGTATATTTTGATAAAAGGTTTGGGTGTCAAATACACCTGCTCCGAACTAACGGCGGTGCAGAGTATAGAAACGTTGACTTATTCTGTAAAAATACCGGCGTGAAGCGGCAAGTCAGCGAGGCAGGGAATCAAGCGTCCAACGGAAAGGCCGAGCGCATGAACCGGACGGTTTTAAATATGGCTAGGTGTATGTTATTTGCGTGCGGCCTACCTCTGCATTTTTGGGGAGACGCGGTAGAGTACTCGGCGTACATCCTGAATTGCAGCCCCACAAGAGCGAACACAAAAATGGCGTCGCCTATGGAAATTTTGACGGGTGCATCACAAATTATTGGAGATATAGTTACCTTCGGAAGTCCATGCACGGTTTGACCCGAAAAAAAATTCGTTGCAACCAAGGGCAAGAGCGGGGATCATAATTGGAAAATCTGACGAAACCAAAGGATACCGCGTATACCTTCTAAAGGAAAGACTCGTGATCGTGGTGCAGCACGTGAAGAATATAGAAACGCTAAGCCCGATCCAAAACGAGCAATTCAGGAGGACGCAAGCGAGCCACCAAGAAACGACTAATATAGTGAACAATTGCGAAGAAAAGGCGAAGGAAGCAAGAAACGAAGAAGGTGTGGTCGAACGAAACGCTACGGAATTAGATGGAAGGATGGTGACGAGAGGAAGGTCACTAGATCAAGTTAACCTGGTTTTTTGCGATGATCTGAAGGGATACAAGGAGGTGATGAACAGCAAGGAAGCGAAAAAATGGGTAAAAGCAATGGCCGAAGAAATACAGGCACTAGAATAAAACGGAACTTGGAGAATCGTGAAAAGAATGCCTGGTGTGAGGCCACTTCACTCATAATGGGTGTTTAAAACGAAGTTAGATCGCGATGGAAATATTGAACGCTACAAAGCCCGGTTGGTTGCCTGCGGAAATGAACAGGTATACGGGACAAATTACTATGAGACTTTCTCTGCGGTGATGGACATAACGACAAGCAGATTAATCCTAGCAATGTTGGTAATTTGGGAAGTAACCGCAAGGCACGGCGACGTGCCGAACGCCTACGTGAAAGCACCCACGGAGAAAGATATGGACATTTATCTCGAAATACGAGTGGGAATGGAAATCCCGCAACAAATTCTTGATGAGAAAGAAGCCAAAGGACAGAAGGAGCTGTTGCTCAGGTTGGAAAAAAGTCTATACGGTTTGAAGCAGGCGGGGCGGCTCTGGAACAAATTATTGCACGAATCCATATCGAAGCGTGGATACGCACAATGTCTGACGGATTCGTGCCTGTACGTGAAACGAGATGATAAAGGGATCACTCTGGTGGGGGTATACGTGGATGATTTGCTAATCACAGCAGCAAATGACTCTCAAGAGGAAGCATTTTTCGAAGAACTTTGTGAACTACATTTAAAAAATTTAGGTCCGGTCTCGAAGTTTCTCGGGATAAGGGTCGATTATAATTCGAGTGGATACAAGCTCGATCAAAAGCAAAGTATTGATGAATTGATCGCCAAGATGGGCCTGGAAGGTTGCAACTCTGTACGTGCACCAACTGACGAAACTGAAGACGCGGGACACGAAGACCAGACACTGTTGTTAAAGTCGAGATCCGAGTCGACTATTGCAGATTTTCAGTCCCTAGCCGGGAGCTTATGGTGGATCGTGCGATGCACCAGGCCGGACATCATGTTCGCGGTGCATCGCATGACCCGTGCCACCCACGTACCTACTGTGCATCGCTGGAAGCTAGCGAAGAGGGTGGTAAAATACCTTAAGGGAACTGCTGATTTGAAATTCGCTATGGAAAAGGACACTGCGGCTGAAAAAGGTTTGTTTTCGCTGACGTTCTACAGCGATGCCGACTACGCGGGGGACAAGGTTGATAGGAAATCCGTTACGGGAGGATTTTTAAGGCTGAATGGGATGATAATTGCTTGGATATGTAAAAAGCAAGGTGGGATTTCGCTATCGACTATGGAAGCCGAATTCACTGCAAGTTCGATGGTAATCCAAGAGGTTTTGGGAATTAAAGAGTTGCTCAATGAGATAGGACTAAAGGTGAAGGCGCCTGTGGAATTGTTTATGGATAACCAAGCAGCGATTAAGCAATTGCAGAATGAAGAAAGCAGCGCACGAGCGAAGCATATCGACATCCGTTTGAAGTTTGAGAAAAGTTTCGTAAAAGATGTCATTATCAAAGCAAGTTATATGGAAACGAAAAAATGCAAGCCGATTTATTAACGAAGGGGTTAAGCGCAGCGAAGCTACTTGTGCTGCGAAACATGGTTTGATTGTTTCCATAGGTAGTGGACGCGCGCCGAGAAGGAGTGTTGGAAGTTGAAGTTGTCGACTGCAGTGTGAGTTGTGTTTCTAATTTTAGCATTTCTATCACACTTTAGAAATAGGTACATTTATAACAAACACGCTAGAGCGGACAGTTGCGAAACTACTTTGGCGACGCACGATCGCATAGGAATCAAGGGTAATGCATGATAATATATTTCAGTTTTACATTTACCTTTGTCTGTTCTAGTGCGTTCGTACCTTTTGTTACTTTGCGGAATAAATTTGAATATGTACTCTTGCTGGGTCTTTGCATACACGATCAACTCAACTAGTCCCTTGAGGCTCTCCTTTTTCCATGCCGTAAAGTCATATTCGTCAGACGCAGTTTCTTCGCGAAGCCAGTTTATATCATGAAACTGACACAGTAGGATGCGCGCAGAGGTAAGAGCAGCAGACAAGACAGACATTTTGGCAAAATCTTTATCGATTATTCCGCACTGCATCTTGCACCAGTTCTCGTTGTGGGTCTTGAACGTCTCGATTGCAGTCGAAAAAATATCCGCGCGCTCATTTTGGATTAAGGCGTGCTGCACATAGTGCTCCATGAAGCTGAATACCTTATATTTTGAGGAGCCGGTTCCGTGCGTCGCATCAATCAGCAGGGCCTCTGGAAAACGAGAGAAAATGTCGCGCATGTGGTTCGTGTGGAGCGTGATACATGTGGCAACATTCCGAATAGCACAACAAACAATGAGTTTCAATACATTTAATACATTTAATACATTATATTTAAATTTATACCTTATCTTCTATCCGTTCCGTGAAGATTCGTCCTCTGTTACCAGGCTTCATCCATCCTCGCGATCTGTCCGCCGACGACCTCACTTCTCGCTCGAGCATCTTTATTTTTTTTATTAAATTTCTCATGTCGCGGGCGCTTGGGGGTGAGGCGTCGGAGTTTTCCAGGATATATTTTCGTATAGTCTTCTTCTCCGCACCAGATTTGCGCAGCCGATCCACTGTTTCCAAAACTTCATGACTCAGCGCCAATCAGTTGGCTAGATACTGAGCGTACGCACTTTGTGAGAGCCGGTGATTATGCTTCAAGTCGGAATTGTTTACTGCAACAACAAACTTCTCTTCGTTCTGTCGCCATTGCACACACATGTTGATCTACATAAAAAATGGTACCAACCAACATATTTATTTAGCAAATTATATACAGACTTGTAGCAATATTATCATGCACATGTACCCTTGCTTCAGATCTCATGCACCTACCCTCTTGCCACACTCGTTTGCCAGATCCTCGGCACTTGTACTCTCCAGCGTTGTATATTCAAGTGTGCGGGCGTACACCTTCCACTCACTCGGAATGATTTTAGCATGCGACTTGGTGGCATGAATACGCCTGTTGCACTCTTCAGCAGATGTTGAGGAGAGCAATCGAAAATGCTAGAACATACATGTTAGTTTAATTATTACCACTAACATAAACAAAGAGAATAGGACATCGTTCGCACCTGACATGATAAAACAAATTGTTCAAATATTAGTATCAACATCAATAAAATCAATTCCAATACAAATAAAGACAATAGACATCGTTCACACCTGAAATGATAAAACAAATAGGGTAAAAATGCTACCTCCTCATACAACATTTGCAGAATTGTTGATGATTTTTTTAATTATAAAAAATGTGGTGGGGAGATAATACTCTGGGATTGCATAGTAGTATGTACTCAGAAATACTTATGGTTTTCTTCATGATGTCTAGATTTATTCAGAATAACCATAGTCAATCTAGAAGCCACTACAATAATTATTTAGAAAGTATTCGATAAGCAATGGATGAACAACTAGGAGAGCGAACCGAAGAATTTTATCAACAATTGAAACCCCCTCACCACAGCCACAACGTATAAGATATAGCCGTAATGGAAGTACTGTAAATTATTTAAGCAACAGATACGTGAAACCAAGGCTTAGCAAACTGTTATGACGTACATGATCGCTAAATCAGCCATGCCATCCAGAACAGACCCTTGAGTTCATTCAGCGATCAAATCCACCCCATCTGCGATCGTATACAAAGTGGCCTTGGATGCTTGGTCACTGTTACAACCAAGCATCCAAGGCTTTATACCATACAATTTTAATATAAAAAAAAGATTTCAGGCGCGAGAAACGAAAACGCACCCGGGAACGCTTCCCCAAGAAAACTTCTGACAGCGGCGACAGCAGCTTTAAGGACGAAGACAAGACCCGTAGCCATTCAAGCGACAACAGCTATGAGGGAGAGACAAAGGGGACAGGAGAAACAGGGGGACAAGGTAGACAGGGGCCACAGCCGCGCACGGCCCCGTAAGAAAGTAGAGCAGAAAAATGGCACCGCCATTGAAAAAGAAACAGCAGTTGGCACTCCGCTGGACGAGGTAGAGTTTGCAAGTTGGGATGATGTAAACGCACTTATGACTGTATATGAAGCGCGGTCGTATCAGGTGCGAGCGATGTTGTAATTGCTTTTATTGATGATACCGTCAAGGGCGCATGAATTTGCATACCGCTCCCTGAATAAATGTATGAAGCGGCCAAAATGATGCATTTCAAGAACGGCGTAAATAAACGCATCGTAGATGTCACAGATATTTTTAGCCAATCAGAACAGCACCATAACTACACTACCACTCATCGTTACCATAATATGACCAGTCATGTCTAAGTCACTGCTGATGCTGCTCTCTTCATCGAAGTCACGGCGAATACTTCGCTTAGTTAAGTCTCCAGTGCTACTGGCGAGGTACGAGAGTCTCGTACGTTTATTCTTTTTCTTGTCTGCCAAAATCCTAACGTTGAGCCTTGTGTCAACTTAGCTACACTGGCGTATCATTTGGAAATGAAAGGCGTTAACACGTTTTTCTGTCTCTGGGTCGCTGGTCTTATCTTCCTCACTACACACCTATACTGTAAACCTTTTATCTTTTGGGTAGTCCAATCGGATAGAAATGCGCCAACGACACCACCCTGCGACGGACGCTGTCTCCTCCAATTCCACTCCCAAGTAAAGAAACAACATTCTCATCACTTTTATCTGTCTATTCCCCAATGTCGGCTTGTAATTGGGTCTTTCCTGCTCTTCTATTTGTTGGCGTGTGCTGCCGCAAGCTTCTGGCACACGTGGCTGCCTGAGCCCAAAGGATTCGATGCGTCTTCGAGCGAATTTTCAGAGGCCAAAGCTCGTTTTGACTCGAGGAGATTATGAAATTTGGGTACCGCTCTGTTGGCCCCAAAGCTAATGAAGAGTGACACCAGGTTACTCGTTGCAACAAGGTAAAGCGTCTGTCTCCCGTCAAGTGTGATTGATCTTGAATGTGGTATTGTATTGTGTGATTCTTGTGCAGATTGAAGATGTTAAGACATCAAAGCGGCTGGAGTAAATGTAGAGGTAGACGTATCGGGTGCCTTTGGGCTGGATTTTATCGCGCAATTTCAGAACATTTATGCCAATGTGACGAACATTTTAGTCAAGGACTCGCCGCCCATTGCAACGCCTGACGCTCTTAACAATTCACTCATGATTTACTCCCACTACGATGCTGCTATTGGTGGTGCCCGTGGACGAAGACGATCCGAACATTTATCAACTGAGAAGCTGCTGGTGCTGGTGGCCGGGAACTGCTCTTCCAAACAAGCAATGATGAGCTGGCGATGGCTTATAAAACGTAGCCAAGTACATGCAAGCATCATCGCGCAAGAACTGTTTTGATTCTCGGTGAAACCGATTATCGAGTGTATTGTGAGTTTGGGCACGTGGGTGGCATGAACTTTGCATATATTGCCAACGGCTACGTGTACCACACGGCACTTGACGATATCTCTCGTATTCAACCTGTCTCGGTGCAGCGTCTTGGAGAGAATGTTGTTGGCGTGGTGCACGTATTGGGAAATGAATCTGGGCGCCTGCACAAGGTTGGAAGCAGCGTTCAGTCCTCCAATGCTTTTTATCGGATATCATGGGGCTTACAATGGTGACTGCAAGCAAGGAAACGACGGTTCTTATGTGTGGTGCTGTGTTTCTACTGGCGGCGCTCTATCTTTTGCTCTCGCCCGTACCACATTTGGAACGAATCTCCGCAATTATGCTCATCACACGATGATTGGGTGCCGCCTTTACTTCGTCGCTGACAGTTGACGCGTTACTCAGTTTGTATGCACCACTAACGTGGTATTTCCAACCATACTTAGCCGGTATACTGTTCCAAATTTCTGCGATTGCGGGGATGCTTCACCAATTGGTCGTCGCATTGGAGCACAAGGCAAGCAACATGACACACGAAGCTCTATGGCAAATCGTAGAAAGCAACAATGTGCATTTGGATGGGCGGGCGTGTTGATTAAAAATGATACTTTAAATATTTAAGAACGATACGACAATACAATTTATTGTAGAGCGTTTCTGCTACTGTACTGCCTAATATTTACGTGCACCAAAAGAATTTGCCTGAGTTTCCGAGCCGTCAGCGCAAAATCGGAGCGTCGGTGACCGTCCTGTTTTTGCTCAAGAGTCCTAATTGATACATTTGGACGGCTAGAATGGATGCATCATTTTGGCCGCTTCATACATTTATTCAGGGAGCGGTATGCAAATTCATGCGCCCTTGACGGTACCAATATTTGAGACTTAAAATGCATGTCCTAGTTTTGATTTTAAAAGTCCTACTTTAGCCCCAAATAGCGAAAAAAGAATGCTCGAGGAATGTTCTTCAATCTCCTACGCAGCCCTATATCCGGCGGACGCCACAATGTATAGTACAGAGTATACTTCACCCTAATATTAACCTTCAAACCTTATAGTAGGTTAAAGGTCAAACGCGAAAACCGATCCTAGAAATTCGGTGATGCGCCAAATCGACAATTGTCATGCACCATGTCGACATTTGCGTTTAAGCATAAATGATGGGTCCCACTTGTTTTTCAAGCAGCTCCCTTCCTTTACAGTACGAAATTGCACGGTGATTAAGTTACGGGGCTAGTCAACAATATATTAGGAAAGTGGCTTCACTCCACTTTCTTTATATATTGTTGGTCACGAATGAGCCAAACACATTGCCATTCAACTTGCCCCCTTACACGATCGAGAATTTTTGTTGCAAGCTACTAGTAAACCTACCTATTACTGAAGTACAGTAGTGTATACCAGCTGTCCTATTATCATTCCATTACCGGTAGCCAAGTCTCCCATCTTCAAAGCTTGTCTTTCGTTCATTTCACTTTCCTATTTCTTGAGTCGTGCACGAATCAACTTGAGACCTAAAGGGAAACAATGGTCCAAGTCACAAAAATGCTCCTCGGTCTAGTCACGATGCTAGTCGCGGGCGCGTTGCCCGCCATTTCTGCGAAGCAATTGCCGGCATTCGAAGTCCCCTGTTTCGACTACGACACTCTCTCCTCTGGAGACACGCCCACTGATGTACTTAATGCACTCAAAAAGGATGGGATCATTAGCATCACGAACGTTCCATCGTA
>MIQA02023522.1:0-13370 GCA_001887855.2 Sclerospora graminicola
TCCGACTTTGTGTACCCGCCTGGCCGGTACAGCAACCCCAGATGGTACCAACCCGGCCGGTACCCCAAACCCATCTGGTACCAATCCGAATGGTACATTGTACCCGGCCGGCTCGGCCGGATGGCCACCCATCCGCGCCCCTCGGCCGCTGACGCTGGCAATTCCTTGGCAGCTTCTCATACGATCCGGGTGCCTACTCCACCCACTAGAACAATCATCTTCTTTCAGGCTCCCTTCACTCAATCCTTACAAACCACCCGCCGCCTCGGCCGTCTGCCATTCGTCGTCTTTCCGTCTGCTCAGCTCGCCTGTTCGACTATCCACGCCCCTTGTCATGTCCGCCGGCTTGATTCCAGCCGGGGGCCGCCCGGTCGCTTGCAGGTGTATTTGGCAGCTCCCAGATTGCGTCTTATTACTGACCGGTCTGGGCATCCGGATAAGGGTGACATTTCATCCAATCCGGTGCGGGCATCCATCATCATTAGTCCGTTAGCTTCTGGAGCACTTCACCACAATGACGTAATCATCACACTTACATGTATTGTCGGTTATCCTTTGCTTTGCTTCTTGATTAGCCTCCTTACCGACATATGCATAGATACTAACACTAGACCGCTCGGCTCGAACCAGATTCCAACCTGGCGAGCGATCTAGTTGAACATCTTTTCCACCCCGGGCGGCAACATTCCAGCATGCTTGGTCGGGACGTACCGCTTCGTCATCTGGTTGTTGAATTCTTCAATTAGGCACAGTTCCGCCTCGTGCACCTCCCCGCAAGTCTTACAAGTAAACAGGCAGTGTTCCGCCGGATGTCCTTTCCTCTCGCACTTCTTTCAGGTCAGCTGCTTCCAACAGCTCCGGACGTCATGCTTGATGGACCCACAGTGAGTACATTTGCGTCTGGGGTAATCCTGGTCAGTTCGAGCTGGAAAACCCTTCGGCCGACTGGACCCAGCTGGCAGTCTGGATGGCTGACTGGTTTCTGCCGGGAACAGGTACCAGTACTGCTCCTCCTCGGACTCGCCCCCAGATCGCTGGTACTCCTCTTCCGAGCTAGTCGCGTCTGACTCTCGGGCAACCATGCGGACGGCTCGGGCCGTCCTGGTAGATGGCGGCCGGCCTCCTTGATCCGCGTTAAATCGGGACTTGAAACGGCCGGTTCCAACCGCCGCCTTGGGGCCTCGCTTCTTCGCTCTTAGGTAGGTGCGCAACGTCAATTCCAGCTCCGTGGTGTTCTTCAATCGCAGTAACGCCAGCTGGTCTGCCAGCTCCCGATCATCCAACGTGCTGATGAAATGTTCCACATGTTCACGAGCAGCTTCCGACCAGCTGGCATCTTCTTTAACGGGGATATCCGCCCTCATGCCAGCGACATTTAAGCGATGGAGATACTCCAGGGGGGTCTCATCCGCCCGCTTCTTGGTGTGGAAATATTGCCGCGCCGCCGATGTTCCAGATCCACAGTATTGTTCCTCGAACGCACCGGCCAATCCCCTCCAGTTTCCTCGGATTTCCCGGCTGAGCTGTTGAATCCAGTTTTTCGCTGGACCTTTCATCAAATCCCCAAAGATCAGGCATTTCTCATAGTCCGACGTCCGGTCTCTGAGAAATGCCGACTTCGTCTTGCTCAGCCATCTTCGGGCTTGGTCCTCGTCCGTGTCTCGTCCGGTGAAGTCTTTTAGCTCGGACGTGGCAGACATTCGCACCCTCGTAATCGCTCCTGAGTCCGAATCAAACGCTTGGGCCGAGGCCATGTTGGCTCGGCGAGCCATCCCCAGGTCCAGGTCATCCGGATCGTAGTGGTACTTGACCGACTTGACGGATTCCATATCCACGTCGCTAAGAGACAGCTTCCTATTCGTTGGCCGCCGTCCGGTTCGGCGACCTGTCTGGCGGCTCGGCGGGGCGGCATGGGGTTCACTCTGCTTGGACTGCACCGACTCCATGTCTTCGTCACTCGGCTTCCTCGCATAGTACTGGACTGGCTCGGACGCCTGACTTCTACGACGAGCCGGCTGGTCCGGTGACTTTGGACTGCCGCGGCTGGCACTCAGCCGACGCTGCTCTTCCGAGTATCGTTCCATCATCGCCAAAAACATGTTATGCAGGTGATCGGTCACTTAAGGGCTCGCCTGGGGGTCGGCTCGCGGGGGGACTTGGGGGAGGCCGGGCGCCAGATGACATTCCTTTTTATCCGCCATCCGCGTCTTCCTCCTTCGGGATCTGATCCGCCGTCCGCCGTCCACGCCAGTACGCTGTACTGACGGCGTACTCGCGACGTACAGGCACGGACGGCGACGGCGGATCCAGAGCCGAAGGAGGAAGACGCGGATGGGCGGATCAAAAAGGAATGTCGATCTGGCAGTCCGGTCACCCCCAAGCGCCATACGGATAATAACCACCGATGAGTCGGATGAGTCCGATTCCGAAGGGGCAGACTCGTACTGAGAAGACTCCGAGTATATTCTGACCGGTCTGCTTGCTGCCGGCGGAGTGGACGGCGCCACCCCAGTCGTTGCTGTCATCTTCTTCGGCGGCGAACAGCCCACTAGCGGTACCAATCGGACGTGCAGTGCGCTGGATGCCTCCTTCAATTTGTCCACCTTCAGATCGAAAAGCTCGTTCGGATCGTTTTTGTTTAAGTTGATCGAATAGTCCTCTAATAAGGGACACGTGGCCGTCTGAGAGGGTTGGGGGGGAGACGGGACCTTTCAATCCGCCTAGAATCTTCGGCCGTGTTTTCTTCAGCACCTTATCCTTCCGCAAGAACTGCCCCAACTCGTGAAGATGGAAAGCACGCTCCAGGTCTGTATCCGTTGATAGGCCGTCCAACTTTTCTTCTTCGTCTTCGAAACGCGGCCTATCTTTGCGGGTTGGATAATCCGATTCCTGCCAATCCGGTTTCTTTAGGGGTAGGTGGGCCGGATCGAGACTTGGTCCCGATCCGGCCGGCTTCGCACTCCGGTCGTATCCGACTTCCGATTCTTCTTTCTTAATTTTTTCTTCTTTTATATCCATAATATGCATTTGTTTGTTAGGATCATGGTCGAGACCATGATCCTTCCTCGGACTATGGCGACTTGCACCATAATCCGATCCGGCTCCAGCCGGGGTATAGCGGCCGGCACTACAGTGAGTAGTACCGTAATCCGGCACAGTACCGTAATCAGCCCCCGGCGGAGCCTCTAGGGGACTAACTTCTTTTATGTCGACCTCGAACTCCCCCAATCCGAGGCGACCATCGCATCCTTCCATCTTCAGCAGCATTGGGGGCGATATGCCTTCCCCCAATGCACCCGACACAACATCTCAACAAATTTGACAGGTTTAGGTCTTTCGCCCGCTAGGGACTCGCGGTGATATCCAGGGTCACCAAGAGATCCGGGCACGCGCACCATTGTGGTGTAGTCGCTCTCAGAAATTCTTCCTGAGATGCGACACCCACGGGGGGCCCAGACGACTGACTGTCGGAGGGGGTACTCCGTCCATCCGAGTCATGATCCGATCCGGCATCCGGCCGGCTGGATCGGTCACTTCCATCCGCTTGGTCGTGACAACTTGGATGTTCCATGTTCGTAAAGCTCACCTTGTGTACCCGTCAGTACTGGCGGTTGCGCTCTCCTGGTAGACTCTAGGGCGAAAAGTTAAAAGTCCGTCGAATGGGGAAACGAGGGTTAGGACTAGGGGTAGCTCCTGGGCGGAAATCTTCACCGGGGAGATCGCCTGGCAATATACTTGAAGTTTGTATACTTCGACGGCTGGACCGAGAATAATCGATCGGCTAGCCAAACCAATGACAATGAAGGGTAAATCCAAACGTGTACGTAAAGGGGAATCCAAATATAACTCCACAATCTTCCACAGAAGGCCAATATGTTACCACTTCCCAATACTTAATATAACCGTGTTCAAAACACGGGCGACTTGAGGTGAGTATACGCAATGCCGGGACTCCCGGTCAGGGACTTCCGGTGGGTTACTTTAACCTTCCCCGGGTAAACCAATAGCAGCAAGAGGGGACCTTGTTAGCCTCCGCTGTATACCAATGAAAGCGACTTGTGTCTAAGAAAGCGAAACGTATACTGATTTTTATCCCTATGTCCAATACTCCCTTTTGTGTAACCTACCACAAATAGCCCGGCTGGACGGTTCTGTGTCTTATCTGAAATAGCCCGGTTAACTCCGATCGACTGCTCTTTTGTGTACCGGCCCGGCCGGTACACCAACCCCTGATGGTATCAACCCGGCCGGTACACCAACCCCGACTGGTACTAGCCCGGCCGGTACACTGAACCCAGCCGGATCGGCCGGATGGCCATCCATCTAAGCTCACTTGACCGCTGGCGTTAGCACTTCCTTCGCAGCTCCACGTCCGACTCTGGCGCTTCCTCCGTTCTCCTAGAAACTCAACCTCCTTCGAGACCCTTCGTCCATACCTTCCGGCCAATCCGCCCTCCGGCCGTCCACCATCCGAGGTCATCTCGTTCGCCTAGTTCGCTAGCCCAACTACCCACGTCTTCGGCCACACCCATCTAGCTCGATCCCAGGCCTGGTGCCGTCCTGCCGCTGGTAGATACATCCGGCGGCCACCAGATCACGTCCCTTGTCGGCCTATCCGGGCATCCAGCTAAGGACGACAATTCCACCAATCAGGTGGGAGCGTTCACTCCCATTAGTCCGTTAATTTCTGAGTCACTTCACGACAGAACTTTCACCGATCCCAACACATACTTGCCTATGAGTACTGTCTATACGGCATCACACCTTACGAGCAAAGGCGGAGTCGATAATCCAGTCTTCTGCTCTAGAGTCGAATAGAATAGTGGCGTTTTTATTGTTAATTTTCCCATTAGTTTTTGAGCTCAAACCACTTGTTGAAAGAGTGATGCTTCCAGTATCCTCGCGATTCACCAGGCAGCAGGTCCAACTCCATGATCACGTCCGATAGGGGATATTCGTCCACTCTGACACTGTGAATCGGACACCGATCGGCACGATTTGAAATAGAACATGTATTGTCGGTTATCTACTTTTCCTCAACTTATTTCTGCTACCGACGTATGCATAAATGCTAAGCGTAGACCGCTCGGATCGAACCAGTTTCCAGCCTGGCGAGCGATCTAGTTTAACATTTGCTCGGCATCCGGTGGAAGCATGCCGGCATGTTTGGTCGGCACGTACCACTTGCGCATCTGATAGAAAAACTGTTCAATCGGGTAGGCACCGGCGTCGTAAATCTTCACTAAGGTCTTGCACACGAAAAAAACTGTGATCCGAGGAATGGCCCTTACGATCACATTTCCCGAACGTAATTCTCTTCCAACAATCATGATCATCGTGCTTAGTCGACACAGTGCACACATTTCTTGCGATATCGGTCCTGATCAGGCTGGTTCCACCGGATTTCCGTCCATCAGCACCGTTAGTCGATGATCTCGGACGGATTACCGGCTCTGCCGGGAAAATGTGGCGGTATTGTTCTTCTTCAGAGCCTATGTTTGGCAAAACACTTTCTTCTCCAGAACCAGAACTATCTGATTCTTTTGCAATCATCCGGATCACTCTTGCTGGTCGGGCCGCTGGTGTCTTGACCTGAGCCAGATGTAGTTTCGATCGATATCGGTTCGATCCTATCTCGACCTTGTTGGGCTCTCGGCGTTTAGCTTGCTGTGACGCTCTTAAGCTCAGTTCCAGTTCTTCAGCGTTACTTATACGAAGTAAGGTTAGCTGACCAGCCAGATCACGATTGTTCAAAGTGCCGATAAAGTGATCAACGTGATCGCGAGCCATATTTGGATGACGTAGATCTTTGATTGGCATTTTGGCTCGTAGACCATTAACATTCAATCGATGTAAATATTCGACAGGTGTTTCATCGGATCTTTTTTCATATGGTAGTATTGTCTCGCGACAGATACCCCTGAGTTTCAAGATTGCTCCTCAAATTCTTCACACAGTTTCGGCCACTTTAAACGTACTTCTCGACTTAACTGCTTTAGCCATTTTTGGCCGGACCGTTCATCAGATAAGCAAAAATCAGACATATTTTACCTTCTGGTGTCTTGTCCCTCAAAAGCTGATTTCGTCCGGCTAAGCCACGCTCTCGCCTGATCGTTATCCACGTCTTTGCCGGTAAAATTTTTTCAACTCAGAGATTGCTGACATCCGGCCACGAGTAATCGTTCCAGAAATACTATCAAATGCCTGTGCTGAGGCCATATTTTCCTTACGAGCTCCGGATCGAAGTGCTGACTGATCCCCCCATTTGATTCCATATCCACATCTACGAGTTTTGAACCGGTTTAGCCGTTGGTTGTTTCATCTTTGGTCTTGTTTTATGGTTGCCCCTGACCAGGTACGTACTGAGGTAATCCATGTTGTTTTTACACGAACCGGTTCATCGTAGACGTAAACATGGTCCCGGAACTTCCAGTACGCCGGTGACAAAATTATTGGGGGTCGGGTCATTTTGTGCAGTTTCTTGAGCATCATCGAAACTGTCTTCTGACCCGACTCGACCTGGTTCAGGCTTCTGCGACTCGGTCTTGGAGTCAGTCTGCCTGATTCGTTTCGGGCCCAATGTCATACGAGTCACTCCGACTGAAGGATTGGTAGAATCCGCTCCGGACCGGGACGACGATTGATATATTGATTCGATATCCATAGGACATTCAACCGACTGTGATTGGTGTGAAGGATCAACCGGTGGTGACTGGACCGCGGGATTCGCCCCGAGCAACGAAGCAAGGTGATCGTACAGCGTTATCATAGCTTCTCTGATGGCTCATTGGTCTAGATCGAACAGCATACCCGCGTCGAACGCACCAGTAGTGAAACCAACTTCATCAATCCGTGCCCAGAGATTTCTGATCAGGTCGAGCTGGCTACCAATGATAACCGGTCTAGTTGCTTAACCTTCTAGCTTCTCAATGATTATAGGTTTGATGATTTCATCACCCGGTTGTTAGCTAGAAATTTGTGAAACTCGCGAAGGTAAAACAAGCGTTCGACATCTTGAACCGTGATTTTTTCGGCTGGTTTGGTCTTCTCTTCATCTTCTTCGAACATCTTAGGTTTAGGTTTCAGGTATTTTTCAGGTGGATCATATCGATCCGCCCCATGTCTTTTTAATATTTCCAATTTTCTTTGTATGCATAGGATCGAGGTCGGCACCTCGAGCCTTTCCCAAATTATACTTAATTTAACTATAACCCTGATAGGCTCCGGTCGAAGCCTTGTGGGGAGTTGTTTCATCTTTGCTTTCGACCTGGAGCTCCACCGGACCTGGTGGACCATCGCTTCCTTTAAATTTGGACAGTACCGGAGGCGATACGCCTTCTTCCCATGCACCCGAAAAATGTCCTCCACTTTGATCTTTACATCTTTCTCATCTTCAGAGGAATCACGGTGATATCCAAAGTCACCAAGTGATCCGGCCAAGTTATCCGGGCACGCGCACCATTGTGGTGGGGCCGATTTACCAATTCCATAACTGAAGATTTGGGGGGGGTCGGATTCCCACTAGCCCGGACGACCAACTATCGGGGGGGTACTCCGTTGAGCACCATTGTGGTGGGCCGATTTCCAAATCCATAACCGAAGTTTTGGGGGGAAATCGGATTCCCACTAGCCCGGACGACCAACTATCGGAGGGGGTACTCCGTTATCCTAATCGGTATCAGGATCGGATGAATCATCACTATGATAACTGATCCGATCCTTCCGGTCTTCTGACCGGTCGTCATGTATGATGGAATCCATGTTAAGCTTCATCTCACCTTGTGTACCCATTGGTGTCCGATGGTTACACTCTCCCTGGTGGACTCTAGAAAAACGTTACAAATCAGGTCGGCGGATGTGACCTTTTCGAGACGAGGGGTGTTCTCGGGTGGAAACCTTCACCGGAGGACACATCAGGGGTGATACTATGTGCAAGTATAGCAAAGGCCGGGTCGGGATATTTCAACCGACCGGACCAACCAATAAACAGGAAATAACCAAGAAACCACGAAATACCACGATCTTCCACAGTAGAAAATCGTAATCGGTATCTCCACATAACCTTTCAATCATTTAAACGTGTTCCAAAGACGTGGGCGTGAGGGGTGAGAGTTGAAGCCTTATTAAATCCCATCCGGGAACTTCCGGTAAGCCAAAATGCGTCAATGCGCGTCCTAACCGGGAATTGGTGGAGCTACAGGGGACAAGTTAGCCCTGTGCTCCCAATGACCGCAACACGTGGCGAAGCGGCTCTTTGCTTAAGGGGTAATTTCAATCCTGTTAGTATATATTCAATATCTAATACCTAATGTACCGCACACCAACCTATGTGACCCACCTCATACTTTAATCGTGATCATCTTGTCACAAAGTTGTCCTGGTACATCCATAAAACCCATCTTCAACACTTCTTCAACCTGATCCGTACCACTTTAGACCGATCTTCAGCCGATCCCAGCCCGATCCTTTGCCGATCTTCAACCAACCCAATTTCAACCAACCCGATCTTCAAGTATCAGCTCGAAACCAGCTCAAGGTTGGCTTCTTTAAACGTTGTACATCTGATTCAACTCTGATCTTGGCTGAACTCCTTCTTTATTAGCACCTGGAAGCTGATTCAGGGCCGATACAGACCGGTACAAGATCGGCTCAATAAACCAGGTTGAACCAGCCCCAGCTCCGCCTCGAACCACCTCAGAATCGACTAGATATCGACATCCTTGACTCGTTCAACTTTGTCTTCAATCTTCATTATGCGTTAAAACCCGCAAGATTCCACTGAATCAGTATTCTTCTTAAGATCGGACGGGATCCGATCCTTTAGTGCTGATTCTAAGTAGGTTTGTAGATCCCCGCAACTGGCTTCAACCGATATACCCCATAAAGCTCACCATTTCACACATAGGGTTCCTTATAAGCTGGATCTTCATATTCTAAGGCTGGTTCAAATTATTCAGTCAGTTAACCGAGATTTCAACATCACATCACTTGAACAACTTAGATCAGCGATGATCGGCTCCTATAATCACGCCCTGTCACATCCGCTATGTCAAACTATCCACAAATATGCTCCATCACACGTATCTTGACCGGTCCGGTATCTGAATCTTCCCATCTGATCGTGATACTTGGCCAATTCGTTGTTCCCTGGAACTGGGTGCGTCAACGGCAGCATTATGTTTTTCTCCACATTTTACAACAGCCCGTTATCACATATATCATCCTAAGTTGAGCCAACCTGTCCCACCCACCAACGGTTCTGGCTTGATGGGTATTTCAACAACCACCAATTAACAGCCATATGTGGACAACTTATTCCTGATTTTTCTGGATCACTCCACTCATTGACCCCTTTGAAAGCATTGTCATTATTCAGAAAAAAATGAGTTGACCCTATGGCAATAAGCGGTTCTAAAGACAACCGTAACAGCGCAAAAAACAACCTAAACCTTGTAGGTGGTTCTTTGGAAACGCTTTGGTCAAGAACAACTAAAAACAGCACGGAAGGAACCGCAAGTTTTAGCTGGATGGTCAAACAAATTGGCGGGGACCATGCTAAGCTGGGATTCGGCAGCAACTGCAAGATCAGTTACAGAATAGTTTCACAACTATATTGACAAATTGGAGGGATCCTATTACCTGGGATAATTGGGTCGATGCATGTAAGGATGTATATTTCGTTTTGCGAGGAAAGCGGCAAAAAAGGGACGACCCTGAGTACGCTTCTTCGCCAATCAGCTTTGTAGACACGAGCTATTCACGCAAATGAATACTCCTAACAATGAACACGGAAATTATAAAAGACCTACAAGCTCGAAGGGGGCGGAAATTAACCCGATCTCCGGCTGATGTCAAATGGCTCTTCAAGCGGACGGCAATATGGGAGCTTGACCAACACGTTACATTCATTGAACCTCCCCCTGGTGAAACTTTGAGTCCTCATATGTATATTCCGGATAGGCTTGCTGGTACCTTGAAACATATACTGAGTTATCGTCATAGTATCGGAATATACAATGAAGTACCACTTACGATCATTTATAACCGTCCCCGCAAGTCTGCGTGTAACAGCAGATAATAATCAAGTTTTTTTGTCAGCCATAGAAGAACCTCAGATTCTTTTGGCTATTAAAACAACGGAGAGAAGAAAATCGGCTGGACACGACTGTCTTTGTTATGATTATTTTAAGGATTTTGCGGACATGTTGGTGGGACCGTTGCGACAACTGTATATTAGCATCCTACAAGGGGCCAGTCTCCCGGCAACGTTTTCTTAAACAGTAGTAGTGCCATTACGCAAAAAAGCGATTCGGATAATGCGCTGGACTTCCGACCCATCTCCCTTCTCCAGACAAGCTATAAAATTCTCGCTAGAATCTTAGCGACACGACTATAGGAATTTCTGGGCAATTCGAACGGACATACACAGCAGGGATTTGTGAAGGGTCGACCAATGCATAAAGCTATAGTAATCATGATGACACTAGTAGAAGAGAATGCACCAGATTCAAAACAACCTTTTGTGTAACCTGCTCAAAATAGCCTGGCTGGATAGTTATGTGCCTTACCTGAAATAGCGCAGTCGGCTCAACCTGGATACCCTTTGTGTACCGTACATCAAGTATCTGCTCAACCTGGATACCCCTTTTTGTACCGTACACCAAATATCTTCTCGACCTGTATACCTCTTTGTGTACCGTACACCAATTATTCTGCTCAACCTGGATACCCCTTTGTGTACTGTACACCAAGTATTCTGCTTAACATCCACCTCGACCTGGACCCAACCTGGACGCCGACTCCGGTCCCCCTTTAGCAGCCAAGCATCCATCTTCGGCGTCCCATCCGGCTTCAACAGGGGCATAGCCTTCCTCAAGGCCCTTCATACGTACAACCCTTAGCCGATCCGCCCCTTGGTCACCTATAACCACCATCGACGGCCATCCAGCCCCTCCTAGTCCGGCCGGCCAACTTCTGGCTGAACTGGTTCCGAGCCTCCGGATCACCTTCATTTAGCTTGATTCCATGCCTTGCACCGATCCGTCGCCTGTGAGTGCACGGGCAGCTAGCTGGGGCCAACATTTCTACCAATCAGGTGAGTGTATTCACTTCTCATTAGCCCGTTAATTCCAGGACCACTTCAAGACAAAAGGATAGTTTTGTGGCAACAACAAAAATTTACTGAAGTGGTTCATCGGTCTGCGTCCCGGGAGAGAGATGCCAAACACTCACGGCAGCCCCCCCCCCTCCGACAAAGTCCGCGAGACCGTGCGTCTCCATATCCAGACCGCCCTCGTCGCACCCCGGAGCGTTTCGTTTACAACGGGGAACAAGATTGGTCGTCAGCTAACTGACCGGACGCGAGTCGGTACCGGTCACTCCAGTTTGCTGAGAACGAAAATGAAACAAGCATAGCACATGCACCGCTGTATCAGGTCGTTTTTTGGCCAGTCGCAAAATCAACAAGAGGTAGTCATGATGAATCTGGGTCTGTATTGAGTGACATTCTTACAACAGGAGACTCGCTTCACGAGATCATCCAGACCCAGTGGACCTAATTTGGTGAAGTGGTCCGGGAATTAACGGGCTAATGAGAAATGGATGCGTTCACCGGATTCATAGAAATGTTGGTCCCAGCCAGCTGCCCGGATCGGTCACCAGAGGACGCAGGCCGGTAGCTGCCGGGGTATTCACAAGCAGCAGGACGGTGCAAGGCATGGAATCGAGCCAGATGGGTGTGACCAAGAGACTCGAAATCGGGCTAGCCAGAAGTAGGCCGTCCAGATCAGGTAGGCTGGATGGCCTTCGATGGTGGATGACCAAGGGGCGGATCGCTAACGGATGCGCGTGTGAAGGATCCTGAGGGAGGCTACGTCCCTGAAGAAAACGGATGCGACGCCGAAGGCGGATGCTTGGTCGCTAAGAAGAGTCGACGTCAGTGGCCATGTATGCCTAGACGGATGTGTGGTAAAGTGACTTATGAATTAATTGATGGGAAGGTGTGAAGTACTTTCCAGAGGGCGCCTTCTGATTGGCAGAAAATATGGACCAAAGGCATAGGTGCCGGATGGCCGTCACCGAGCGTATCTACCAGCGGCCGGACGGCGCCAAGCCTGGAATCAGGCTGGATGAATGCGACTGAAGGCGTGGATAGTTAGCGGACTAAACAGACGGGACAACCACGGATAGCGGACGGCCGAGGGGCGGATTCGTTGGAAGGTATGAGCGAAAGGGGCCTGAAGGAGGGTGAGTGTTCTAGTAGATGAAGGAGGCACCCGGATCGGACGTGGAGCTGCCAAGGAAGTGCTAACGCCAGCGGCCAGTGAGCTCAGATGGATGGCCATCCGGCCGATCCGGCTGGGTTCGATGTGCCGGCCGGGCTGGTACCACCTAGGTTCGGTGTACCGGCCGGGCTGGTACCATTTGGGTTGGGTGTTCCGGCCGGGTTGGTACCATATGGGGTTGGTGTACCGGCCGGGCTGGTACACAAAATCGGAGTTAACCGGGCTACTTCGGGTAAGATACGTCCGGGCTATTTGGGGTAGGTTACACAAAAGGGAATATTGGATATAAGGATAAATCAGTATACGTTTCGCTTTCTTAGACACAAGTCGCTTTTATTGGTTCACAGCGGAGGGCTGACAAGGTCCCCTCTTGCTGCTATTGGTTTGCCCGGGGAAGGTTAAGGTAACCCACCGGAAGTCCCCTGACCGGGAGTCGCGGCGTTGCGTACACTCACCTCAAGTCGCCCGTGTTTTGAACACGGTATATTAAGTATTGGGAAGTGGTAACATTTTGGCCTTCTGTGGAAGATTGTGGAGTTACATTTGGATTCCCCTTTACGTACACGTTTGGATTTACCCTTCATTATTATTGGTTTGGCTGGCCGATCGATTATTCTCGGTCCAGCCGTCGCAGTATACAAACTTCAAGTATATTGCCAGTCGAGCTCCCCGGTGAAGATTTCCGCCCAGGAGCTACCCCTAGTCCTAACCCTCGTCTCCTGATTCGACGGACTTTACACTTTTCGCCCTAGGGTCTACCAGGAGAGCGCAACCGCCAGTACTGACGGGTACACAAGGTGAGCTTTTAACATGGATCATCCAAGTCGTCACGACCAAGGTGATGGAAGTGACCGATCCAGCCGGCCGGATGCCAGATCGGATCATGACTCGGATGGACGGAGTACCCCCTCCGACAGTCAGTCGTCTGGGCCCCCCGTGGGTGTTCGCATCTCAGGAAGAATTTCTGAGAGCGACTACACCACAATGGTGCGCGTGCCCGGATCTCTTGGTGACCCTGGATATCACCGCGAGTCCCTAGCGGGCGAAAGACCTAAACCTGTCCAATTTGTTGACGATGTTGTGTCG
>MIQA02023524.1:0-15132 GCA_001887855.2 Sclerospora graminicola
AAACTGCTGTAAATTTTTATCAGCCAATGATATCCATCACACCACCTATTTCCGGAACCTGATTGGCTAGGACCAATGAGACGGCAATTTTACGTTAGACGTAAAAAATTAAAATGTGATGGCCGTTATACGGCTTTCCTAGATCGCGGTGCGCCTTTAACATATCAAGTCTCTACTCATGAGTTGTGGTATTTGATCAATTTGACTTGTATCCATTGGAACAGCTTGTTAGTCATAACGCACAGAACAGTAACTTACTCGTATTTTACCATTAATTCACGTGTAAACATTTTTAATCAACATGTAAAAAATATTTTAAGCAATTTAAAACCATTTAAGTCACCTTTTGACGAAGTTTTTGGATTTGAGTCACCTTTTGGAATATTCCCTTTTAAAAAAATTAATTTCGCACTTAGCCAGCTGCAATTGTAGGCACCGAACTTCGTTACCACGTCCAAATGCCCTTTTCTCCGTGCTTGAAAAAATGGTGGAGTCATCCACAAATTGCAGAAAACTTGTGTTCGCAAGTGCATTTGCATCCTTGTACCTGGATTCCTTGTAATTCTTGATCCTGTGTGATTTCCAAGCCCAAAGAGCTTACCGCTATGATGAACAACAGCGGGGCCAGCGGACACCCTTTTGGAATTCCCTTCCATCGCCTCCGATAGGTCATTGTTCACTAAAAGCTTGCTGTGGTGCCTAAGTGTAAAGTCATCAATAGCTTATTGAAATCGACCGAAAATTCAATCTTTTCCAGCGTCAACAAAAGGTAGTCTCTGTCAATCGTGCCATAAGCTTTGGAAAGGTCCAATAATAAAATTCCTTCTCTCTCTTCCGGGATACGTCTTCCTTCACTCTCACAGTGCTCCATAGTTTCCACCATAATCATTACAGCCCGATCCATACGTCTCCCATAAACAAACCAGTTGGGACTCTCCAATCAGTCTGTTCAAAAATCGTTGTAATCGGACCACCAAAATCTTTGCGAAAATCCTTTAACTTGTTTGGAGAATTGAAATAGGACACTAATCCTTTGCATTTGTAGAATCTCCTTTCTTACGGAGAGGGATGATCACGGCTTCTTTAAACGAATCCGGTGGCTAATCCCCTTGAATAATCCCATTACAGACACACAACATATCTTCCATATGGTCGTCTCAATCCGACCGGTCGTCATGTGCGATAGAATCCGTGTTTCATTTCAACTAACCTTGTGTACCCATCGATCTTCGGTGGTTACACTCACTCAGGTGGACTCTAGATGAGAAGAATGATTCGAACCAGGTCGGAGGATATGACCTTCTCGAGACGGGGGTGTTCTCGGGTGGAAATCTTCACCGGAGAACGGGTTAGTGTCGACACTTAATTAATGTATCTAAGGGCACTGATCGGGAAACTACGTCCGATCAGGACAGCCAATAAACGAGAGATAATCAGAAACCACGAAAACCCACGATCTTCCACAGTAAACCACAACGTTATCCCCACGAAACATTTTCAATAAGTAAAACGTGTTCAAAACACGTGCGCGTGAGGGGTAAGGGTTGATGAAGCTACCCAATTCCCGTCGAGGGACTTCCGGTAAGCCAAAATACGTCTATGCGCGTCTTAACCAGGAATTAGCTGAGCTAAAGGGACCTTGTTAACCCTGTGCTCCAAATGACCACGACACGTGGCGGGGCGACTCTTTGCTTAGGGGGTAAATTCAATCCTATTATTATATACACCTAATGTACCGTACACCAACTTATGTGACCCACCTCACACTTCAATCCTTAACATCTTCTCACAAAGTTGTCCTGGTATCACCATAGACCAATCTTCAACGCTTCTCCAACCTGATCCGACCACTTTAGACTGATCTTCAGCCGATCCTGATCCGGTTCTCTGCCGATCTTCAACCAACTTGATCTTCAAGTATCAGCTCGGAACCAGCTCAGGGTCGGCTTCTTGA
Source organism: Sclerospora graminicola (assembly GCA_001887855.2). Classification (NCBI taxonomy): domain Eukaryota; phylum Oomycota; class Peronosporomycetes; order Peronosporales; family Peronosporaceae; genus Sclerospora; species Sclerospora graminicola. The sequence goes on from MIQA02023524.1 coordinate 1,955, forward strand.
AAGTCGTACACCCGATTCAACCCTGATCTTGGCTGAACTCCTTCTTTCTCAGCACCTAAAAGCTGATTCAGGGCCGATCCAGGCCGGTTCAGACCGGCCCGGGAACCAGGTCGAAACAGCCCCAAATCACCTCTAACCACCTCAGAATCACCCAGACATCGACATATTCCGCTCGCTCAACTTTGTCTTCGACCTCCATTATACGTTAAACCGCAAGGTTGAACTAAATCGGCATTCTTCCCGAAGTCGGACTCTGTCTGATCTATTAGTGCTGATTCGGAGTAGGTTCGTCGGCCCCTGCTACCTATTTCAGCTGATAAGTCCCATAAAGCTTACCTTTTCACACATTAGGCCCCATCATACACTTGGTCTTCATATTATAAAGCAGTCCAAATCATTCGGCCGTTCAACTGAGATCTCAATATCATATCGCTCGAACTACTTGGATAAGCGATGATCTGCTCCAATGGTCAGGTTCTACCACGCCTGATATATCAAACTGTCCATAAAACTGTTTTATCACATGTGTCTTGACCGGTCCGGTCTTTCACGACCCGGTCCGGTATCTGGATATTCACATCCAATCGTGATACTTACCGGTCCGTCGTTTTCTGGGACAGGGTGCGACAACGGTATCATCTTGTTTTTTCTCCACGTTTTACGATAGCCCGTTATCACTCATATACCATACTGAGTGAAACCAACCTGTCCCATACATCAACGGTTCTGTCTTGATGGGCGTTCCAACAGCCACTAATCAACAGCCAAATGTGGACCACTTATTCCTGATTTTTGTTGAATCACTCTACCACACGAGTATCCTGATAACACATGTTATGTCCCCCTTCTCAATAAGAGCCATCAACCTTGCATTTTCCATCTTCGTCACTTTCGCGACTCGCTCATGCTGGGCTCAAATTTTCATGACCTACAGTCCGGTGACTCTCCCAGAATATTGCTCCACACAAACGCGAACTTGTCCGGCATGTCCATTTGATGTGCTCGAGTCTCGTCTGTGTCCACCGAAATTTCCGAAACCCTTTGGTTTCGTTCCCAGATCGCAGTCTCTCGAAATAACCAGCGTACATCTTCAGTTGACCGTCTTAATCGTTGACCTCGGCGAAATTTGTTCTTTCATTTTCACCGATTAGTAACACTAGTTGTCTACCAGACAACATACTATACAGCCCTTGACGTAATTTCCATGCCTTGCAACTTTTTCGTTGAGCTTCTCTTTTCCTCACGATTTGGATAGCCTGATTCATTTTAGCATTATGCTCGAGCCGTCACTGTTGCCACCGTTCGTATTGCCTCTTCAACCTCGCGTATTTCAACGGTGCTGTGATTAGGACCCCTCGCCTGATCAGGTATTGGACTCTTCGACCTTGACCTTTCGTGTCGTATGCATTGGGTCACTTCAGACGTACCGTAACTCCGAGGGTAAAACTAGTTGCGCGCCGAGACTTCATGCACCCATCCGTATTTGCCTTCATTTACATAAAAACGATCTAGACGACTCGGTGTTGAGCCTCCCCAAAAAGTAAACTCTGGTTCCACCGCTGAAGATTCATTCCCACGATGAAAATTGCACGTTTGCTTCATCGTACATGTTTTTTCGCTCTAAAATTCTCGTTAGTTCTGGACTTTCTGAACACCAACGTTCAATTTTATCCGTCCTCTCCTTCCTATTTAACAAAGGCGATTCCACACAATTACAATTTTGTGCCATAATCATACCATCCTGCTCACCCATCATCCACCGCTGTAAACCTGTGAAGAATATGGCTCTGTTAGTGGCTTAATCTGCTGGCGCGTAGATATTGATGATTTTTAACTCTATGAAAGAAACGCATATAGCCCTTTTCGACCATAAATCTTGATTCTAGGGGACAAAGTCTGGAACTGTGTCAGGGAAAACCAGTATGTCTACCCCTCCCGTTCGTGTATTGCGGAGACTCCAAAACGACATCCGATTTTATTAGTGTGATGATGACTCCACATTCGATCTTATTTGGCATTCACTTGAAAAGCTTCTGTCACTGACATGATATGGATTTTCTAAAACAAAATGCACACTGGCCACTCACAAAGTGGTAGATTCCTCCACACTTGTAGCTATCGGTATTTCATTCCCACTAGAAATTCCCGCACATTCTGAGTGATAATCTTGAACTTTTCATTACAACGCGACATCATCTCCCGCGTGGCTTTTTCTGATATCCATTCGAGAATTTCCACAAATTTCTCCCTACTGTGATCGCCTGAACTTCGTATTGGTGATTTACCCACATTGCGGTGCCATTAGCAATATCAGAGGTTCGAGATCAACCCAGTTCGCCATCCACCCGCCATGAAAGTATTTATCGCCTTCCACACCTTAGAATCGTCCTTGATGAGTCGTTGAACCAGTTGCCGGTATCCAGACTTGTACTGTACACACGCTTCATGTCTTGTTAACTTGACCTAGATACTATCTGAAGGTAATAAATCATCTCCTAGCATTGCTGCCATTTGATTCCCATACACATGTGCGCACAGAGAAACTTTTGCGAAACATGATTCTCCTGTGTGGGTCACACAATTTCCGCAATGATTTCCCACCATAGCCATGTTTCTTTAGTCGTCTCCATTCACGCCCACTGCTCCGTAAAGCATCCTTTTGAGCTGTCCCTTGCACCGCCGCTACTTTGCGCTCCCATTGTTCAAAACCCGTAATTTGAAGGCCGTCAATCTTCTGAGCTTTCCCTTCTTTCACGATATTTATCCAAACAGCCTCAGTATGCTTCATCCGTTCCCCTAGCGTTTCCTCACTCAATCTCTCCAATATTTATATGGATGGCTGAAACTTTCCAACAATTGAGTTAAAAGCCCCCCTGTCTGTTCTCGTCACATTAATCCATGCATCCATAGAGGCATCAACCGTCGGGAAATTAGTTCCCAATTTGTAATGCCATACTGATGCCATTGAATTCCACACGTGCATCCATGTCTTTTCTTTCACATCCTTCATCTTGACATTAGTATCCGATGCCCCCAGTTCATCAAATAGTTCGGATTGCACTGGGTATGTGCTTTATGCCACAGTCGTCATATGTCTCCGTTACCACCCTCTTTTTGTGGAGTCGCGTCTTCTCAACATTCGCAATTCATCCTCCTTCGACCCTGCGCCCTCGTGGTTGGCCGACGGTCGGAATCTGAACTCGCCTCCGTTTTGACTCGATCCTTTTTTAACGGCGTATATTCCGACTCTTGACTGGTTCCTGTGAGAGTGCCCTGAGACTCGCATTTAACTCCTTTTAACAGTTAAGGTACCATTAGTAAAGCTATACCAGTTTAACAATACCTGTTCTCCTATATCAAAAGTATCTGCTAGGTATTTCCGTTCGACCGTATTAGTCAAATCTGCTTGTAATAATCGCCCTTGCTCTACTACTGATAAGTACGAGACCGGGTCCACTAGAAACCGTAACACATCTTGTGCCACTCGTCCTCTCAAATCTAATAGTCGTTCTATCTGCGCATGATACACTAGACGTACTTCTTGTCTATCACAGTCCCCCGCCATATTACGAGCGTTTGTTACAACCAGTTGCCCTGTCTTCGTATCTCCCTGTTGAATCACCTCCATCCATGTTGCTCTGTCTCATCGATCCTCCTCTTGTACGGGACCCTGCTGGATCGTTACCACTCCATCTCAACATCGTTTGAACCCTCGGACGCTGAGCAGTTATTACTACCGTTTCTCCACCCATGAATATATGCATGGTAACGGTCATCTTCAAAGTGCAGAATGAGAGGTTGTTTCGTCCCTTCTGCTGTTGCTGCCGCTTTCTCTCCTGAACGAGCTGGACAAAGTGACTCAACTGAATCGATACTCTCCACATGTTGCATATTTTCTGCGTACATGTACACCTTTTTTCAGTCATTTGCACCAAACCCGCAATCATTTGCACCTCGCCTCAATGATTTGCACCGTCGACTCTTAAATTCTTATATTCCGTTACTTATATTATTTAAGAGGTTATATCATAATATTTTATGGTCTTTAACTATGCTACCAATTCTTTATACGTCAATCATTGCGAGTGAAGGAAGGCACGCTTGTGGCACTGAACGCTGCGATGGATGAACTCCATGCTGTGAGTGTCATGAACCCGCCGCTCTTTGGTACCGAGCAGAAGATCGGGCGTTTTTCAGCAGTGAACGCGGACGGCGAAACACTTGAAAGTTTTGGCTTGTCCATCAAGCGTTTGTTCTGAATCGTTAAAAGGTGGCAGTGCTCCTATGAAGGATTATCCGCTGTTCTAATAATAAGAAAAAGGATACCCATTGTTAGAGTGAATCTGAGTTTTTGACACTTTCGACTAGGAGGTACATGATTCATGCTAGCGGAAGCGATCAGTGGAGCATCTTAATATATGTTAAATCATCGATGTTTTCGCTGAATAATGCCAGGGATAATTTGATAATTAATCTTGTACGTCTAAGAATTCGTCACAAAGATTATCTTCTTTGATTTAACCGACGCTTCCGGCGACGCACTGTACATTGCGCTGTAGCAAACTCTAAAGACTCAAGTCCTTATACACAACGCTCTGGAGAATGCACCTCTCGCTTCTCCAAGCAAAGACTTGATCGCAGAGACGGCAGCTACAAAAAGATCACCATCTAATCCCAACACGAACGATCCTCGTAGCAAGGCCCATTCCGGACAAATCATATCGTTAAAACCTACACAGCAACACCTCAACTCTAGCTCTTGGCAATCAACAGTATGTACGAGATACCAGATCCAGAAAACTCGTTTCGTACGCGGCATTAAGTGAACCCGACGATGTGGAACATTTTGATCATATCTTAGCAGAACATGGTGGTCAACGGACACAGCAGCCGGCTGCATTGACGACGGCAAAGATGAAGTATCCACGAAGCGAAGACAATGCGTCGTTTAGAGTTAGAGGAAGTGGACGAGGAGGCAAAGCCACACAATGAAGAGGAAGACGCCGTCGCTCGAACGTTCATGCGGCTCGAGCTTCGAGAAGGCGCATCGAAAATGGCTCAATGCGTGCTGCTTCATGAACGGATAGCTCAGCAGCGTAAAATAAAAGCTCTGCACATGTGGCGACAGATCACTCGCGACCGGAAGGTGTTTCAAGCACGTGTGGTGCAACGACTTGGCAAAGGGCGTCACGATCTCGTCATGAGTCGAGGACCAGCGTATCGTGAAGAGCAAGATCTCAATGACACGCTGCAAAAGGTTCGACTATTGAGTGACAAAGTAGGCAAAAGACATTTGGCAAGTGAGTTTACGAGACGAAGGGATCCGCTTCATTCCGGTGGGTAACATCTTCAGTGGTCTCTACTGTTGATTAAAGAGAGCACGAAACTTGCGCCACGAGTTCAGCGACCATAAGATTATCAGGACAATCAAGTAAACGAAAGCCTTCGTCCCCTTTCAATGCTCGAAAAAAGGTCGATCAAGCTCGTAGAACATCAAAAGTGGCGGCTGCGGAAACAACTTGAAATTCTTCAACCTCATGAAGTAAGGCGCAGGTAGCTCCAGGAGTCACCTTGAAGTCGAAACAATGGATTTGTTTGATGGGCGTCTGGTCCTCCAGCAGAGCCGACGTTCAACAACAATAACATCGATTCCACTCGTTTGCTTTCACTTGCAAGGCCTCGCAACAGCTCCCTCGATTAGACTGGCAATGAGATACCCGTAAGCAGCGAATTCGTTGGTCCAAGTCTTCTGATTGCCCTGATTGTGGACAATAAAGTGTCTGATACGTTTCCAGAGCACATTGCAACCGGCAAGGATCGAGAAGAAAGCGTTCTACCGCTCCGTCTCAACTTCTTCACACCAGTAACGGAGCATCAGCACCGTTGCTTGTCTATCACGAATGATGGAAACACCATTGTGGATTACCAATGGTGGCGGGCTGCTGATGAAGACATCACCCGTTATTATAGCTCTCACTCTCGAAGGAAAACAGAAGAGCTTGAAAAAATGTGACCGACGACTTCCGTCTCAACTCTTGGATGGACACTCTTACCGGGAGATACCCAGGAGTGTGTCTGTACTTTTGCGTCCTGGAAGGCTGTGACGTTTTGCGAGAAATGGTTACTCGATATGGACCCTCAGCCTCGAATGCGTTTTGGACGAACTCATGTCCAAGCAGCGGCAACGGGCTTAAGAGCAAACGTACAAATTGAACTGCGCCTTCATTGCGTTGCTGTGGAGCCGTTGAGCCAGTCGTGCAACGAGTCTTAACGATCCAGGACCCGTCCAACCTCTTCTCTGCGTCCCAATTGCATGTCCTATATACCGTCATCATGACGTCCTCGGCTCTCTCGCTCGTTGAGTGTCTCTTTATCATGCGGCATCATTACCTCTGTGCAGAACTTCATAGTGGGGTCGACATTTCGGTCAAAATACATGTATGTGTTTAGTCTTGATATGAATTTTTGCAGTTTATCATTTCGGTATATCATGGTCCAATTGATTGATGCGAGGTGCAAATGATTGCGGCTTTGGTGCAAATGACTGAAAAAAGGTGTACTCTGGTTTCGGGAACATAATGAATGCCCCTTCTTTACCCCTTGCTGGATCCTTGCTGATTACAATTATCTCCCTTTGAAGAAGCGTTCCTATGCGTGTGAGTGTCTCATCACTCCACCATACCCCTCTACATACCATTTCCTGAAACGCTGACGAGCTAGCGCCATATTCATCTAGATATGCCTTTAAGGCCACCTCTAATTTTATCGTATCCACGCTCAGGGCTTCGCAGTGTTTGTTTCCTGATCCAAAATTGTTTTTCTAAAGTCCACCAGTCCCCTGGCAAGACACCCCATTTTGAGTGATGCCGTCGCTTGTTCGAACAGACTTAAACACTTGGACATGGATGAATTGTACAAAGCTTGTATTATTCCGTAAGCTTGACAATTGCCAGTGGCCGGCGTAGTAAAGGCGTAGTAATTCGCTGAAGCCCCATCGCTATGAGAGCTTATGTTAACGCCAAAGCCTCTCCCTCCGGTGGTGTAAAAATATCCCATGGGAAAAGGTCTAATCGTCCTTCGCTCATTTGAATTTCTTCTTCGATTTCCCCTAACTACCGCTTTACTTGTAATTCTATGACTAAGAGGTCAGTGTTTTTATTTTGACGTACTTTAGTTGTCGTACGACCCGTGCTTGAATCCTTCTTAATTACTGCTTTAAACGCCTTCTGACCTTGGCCCTTCGTGGATCCCGGCTCTGGTTCATGTTTAATCTCCGGTTGGACTTGTGTCCCACTGTAATGGGTTTTGTCGTCTTTGTTCTTTGACAGCTACACTTTTTTCGTTTCTCTTGTTCTTTTTCTTGTATCTGATTTTTTAACACATGTATACCTATCGAAGTACCTTATTTACCTTGGTGCTCCCCTTTGGGTTTCCTGCTTACTGTGGTCCATTCATTATTTGTTGTTACGGTTGGACCCCCTTTGCTTTGAAACGTCATTTTTCATTTTCTTCGTGGTCCCCTACCCGCCGCTTCGCCCTTTCCAGCCAAAACATCTTCTGTCCCTTCGCCTTCTCACCTCTTTGACAAGATTCATATGTTCTTGCTGTTTCGTTTTATCCCGTTGTGCTTCGAAAGCAGCGCAGTTTGCTCGCACCTCCTTCCACAGGGCCTCCATGCTGGTAAAGGTTCGCTCCAGGACTTCGATGGACTCCACGTCTTCTACTGACATCGCACACAATTTCCGTTGCCAGTTGCATCTGCGAGACCGTACATGCTCTGATTTGCTGACCTGTCTCCCCGCATCATAGGCAGTGTCGTCTTCTTCTTGTCCCCGGATGTTCAAATGTTTGTGTCGTCCCACCAAATTATTCGCCTCACTCCCGTTAGTGCTTTGGGGTAATCTCCGGCCTCTACTACGACGCTCCAGTCAAGTGACGTCGCTGAAAGCATCCCTCCCTGGTCTAATTCTACGAAACGAAACACCACTGGAATGAGCGACTTTAAAAAATCGTAAAACTTTATCATGTCTATGTTCCTTGCTTCATTTGCGTATAACTAATTGACCTGGCCTGCGCCAATAATTCCCACAACTTCGCGCTTTCCGTACTTCTTGCTGTTGTCGCCGTCGCAATGCTTGCTCTTGTTCTCTGAAAGGCTTTTTGTCGATTCTTCCTCGTTTAGATCCAACACTAAACAGCCTTCAACTTGTAAGCGAATTGTAATTAACAGGCGTAATCTATCATCCGTTGTCATTATCTACGGAAACAAACTGTGGTAAAGTCCTCGTAAGAATCGTTTCTTCTGCTAAACCCTGAACAATCTGCCATTCTTCCGGGCTTCCCTCCCGGATTTTTTTCCCGCATTGTCCATGCCATTCTTTCCTTCACACACTGGTTAGTGCTGCAAAATTTGAGTACTAGTGTATACGTGTGAATCAAACATAAAATCTCCATGACGTATCTTGGCTGCCGCTTGTGTCTTCGACTTTCCCGTAACTTTGGTTAGCCAGCCTTGTAATAAACTCTGGCCTTTTTCAGCTACACGCTCCAACTAATTTCGAGAGTGCCGTTTACAGTGGCTGTTTATGCTTTCTAGTCAAGTAACACGCGTCTACTACGTTTTGTTTCCATACAACTTAACTTGTGTGCTATGACTACCAGCTCAAACAGGTCAATGAGTCGTTCCAATTTGTTCCGTGAGAGCTCCGGTCATTTGTCCGCAAATTGTGAGCTTCCCAAATCTTTTTTTTTGGGGGTGACGATATATTACAATTCGTGCGTCAGATCTAATCATATCTAGAGGCGCGGCCTTATTTGGACCGCGTCCACTAATGCATGTTTCAATACATCAACTAGCTCCTCGGGGGTATTACTACTGGGAGGTGATGCTTCTTTTGTAATGGAGGGATCTGCTCTCCCCGGCCTTGCCCCCCCCCTCTCTTCTCCGAAGCGTCCGTACTCGATCTCCCCCTCCTCACTAACCCCTTCCTCCGAGCTCTGTTGAGATTCAGGGACTACCTCATCAATCATGTGTTCTGTCGTGTCCAAGTCATTATAAAGGGGTCCCTTATCTTCCCCGGTATCTTTTTCCGGGGGTTCTCGACCTCTTCAAAGGCTAATGCCTGGGGGAGGCATCAACGTTAGTGCTTCGGTTTTCCTAGCTTGGTAGTCAAGTCCTTACCAACCATTTTCGGTGGGGGGTCTAGGTGACAAAATCGGGACTACTCTCTAGTGGGATTTTTGAGCTGTCAAAAGCCGAGTTTAGGTGGAATGATGGTTTTCAGATCGCCATGTTCGGTCTGTTGGAATCCTGAAAAGAATTCACTAGCTCACAGAGCTCAAATTGAAATTATCGAGGAAAAAGTGAAGAAAACAAGGGTTTCAAGGTCTGCCCCAAGCAAGAGAGGGAAGTTGTGGTAACACAGCATATCAGGATGAAACCCAGACCAAGATACATTCAAATTTTGCTAAAAACAAGCGTCAGAAGGGGCTGAAGATTAAGATATTTTCAAAAAAATAAGCGAAATCAAGTAAAAACCAGAAGAAAAAACCGTGGCAACGAGAATGGCACCGAACAAGACGACAAACAATAACAAGAGATTAAGATCCGGCGGAAGATCAAGAAACCAAAGAAGAAAATGAATTTAACGGAATTAGTGGTTATAAACTTTATCGGAGAAGTTGATCCCAAAAATTATTTCCAAGCAATGAAAAGCGCCAACAAAGACAAGTGGATTCGCGCTATGAAAGAAGCAATAGCTGCCTTAGAAAAGGAAGATCGTTGGGAAGCCCAAGGACAGCAAACCCTTGCCTACAAAATAGATTTTCAAGTTTAAACTGGACGAGCACGGCGACATTGAAAGATACAAGGCTAGATTGGCGGAGTGCGGAAATGAGCAAAGGTTTGGAGAAAATTATACTTTAACCTATGCTGCGGTCATTGAAATGGGAATGGCCAAAACAAATTGGCATATTTTTGCTTTAGCGTGCTAGTAAAAAATACCACCCGAGCACGGTGACCATACTTAATGCGTATGTGAAGGCATTTGGGAAGAAGCACGACATCTATCTACATATTTCGAAAGGAATGGAATTTGAGGAAGGCTCTACATGTGAAATGAAAGGAACAAGCGATGAATATTACGTCCTAAAGCTACAAAAACTTTATATGGATTAAAACTGGCTGGGACTCTTGCATGGAAAATTGGTCGAACTCAAGTTTACGCAATGTATTAGAGACATATGTCTGTATGTGAAGAAGATTGATGAAGTCTTAACTGTTGTTGGAGTCTATGTTGATGACCTGTTGGTGACCGGAGCTCAAGAGACTTCTGTGGACCAATTTTTCGATGACGTAAAGATGTTAGAAATAAGAACGTCTCGGGAAACTATCCAAGTTTCTATGAATGCGAGTCATTTTTTTAAAAAATTTAGATGGAATATCGGATACATCCTTGATCAAGAGATAATGGTCGAGAGTATGTTAAAAGCGTTTGAGTTAGACGGCACAAATCCCTTCAAGGTGCCGACCAACCAAGAATACGAAGATTTAAACCTCGAAGAAAGCGCCTTACTGTCGAATTTCGGAAATGTTTCGATTAAACCTTTCAATCCCTTGTTGGAAGTTTACTACTAATATGAAGGTGCAGAAGGCTGGTTATATCCTTTTCAGTACACAAGGCTAACTTGAAGGACTCATGCCCCGAAGATCGTCGATTGGGACTTGGCTAAACGCACTACCAAATATCTCAAGGGGACAAAACGTCGGAAATTGCATATGGAACTACGAAGTTCAGGATCAAGAATGCTTAACATCACGGCCTACAGCAATTCAAATTACGCCGGATCGAAGAACGACCGAAAAATTTACAAGAGGTGGAGTGATCACGCTGGAAAGTTAGTGAGGGGATTTCCCGATCAACCGAAGTCACCGTGTTCAGCGGAAGACAAAAGGTTCGACTTCGACGAGACACTCTTGCCGGAGGATAGCTGGGAAAGATCGCTCGATCAAGACGAATACGAAATAGAAAAGACTATGGACACCCGATCGAGCCAGAAAATCCATTACGGCCGAACGCAACGTGATTTTCTAGTTCGCCGAAAAGGATATGATGCCCCGACTTGGATAGATTAGCGAGATCTTATTTGTGGAGCATTGCTACGGGAGTTCGAACGCAAACGCGTAAGTCGGAATAGACCCCAAAGGAAGATGACCGGGAATCTCAATAGTCCTGGTCGACCGGCATTCGCCGACCGACCAATTGGTCAGAGCTGACCCAGCCGGAATAGATTGATTATATACATTGACAGCTGTTATGTTTACATACAGCGTGAACCAGTGATGAATACCGAAGCGGAGTCATGAACTTTGGAAACGAAAGAAATGGGAATACCGGTCATGATATGTGTTGATAGATTAAAAGTAATAGATGATCGGAGGCCGGCCGGCTATTGCGATAACTAAAGTCCATACTTACGGCGCAGACGAGCAGCTTGGAGCCCGGGATGGTCATGATATTGGTTCCGCCACGGATCTTGGAGATCGACTTCGGTCAGTGCATCTTTCAAGTGTACCGACTGTCGACCAGCATTCATATCCGGGGAACCAATTCCCGGTATCAGGCTGCAACCCCATCCGCTCGATTCGTTGCACGGATATGTGTAACTCTGAGAGGAACAAGAAAACGTCGGGGTCATATTCCCCCGCTAGGATATCCGCCACGACGTATCCACAAATCGATAACCAAGCCTCACCGGCCCGACATCGCCGGCGCTTGCGTACACAGCCAGTCGTTCAACCCCCTTCAACTTCTTTGGAGGAAGGATCAAGTGATAAGTCGACTTACAGATCGCTAGAGCATGACTCTCAAGGAATGTGCCCAACATTTTCTTCAACTCGTCGAACCACAGTCGGGAGGGAAAGTCCAACTGGGTCATAGGAATGTACGAAATTTCTCAAGGTCTAGAGTTTAACAAATTTTCCACTGCGAGATATAGGTCAGCTTTGGGTTCCACTGAGACTGTCGAGGCGTGTTCGACTTGGCGGAAGATCCAGCGATCGGGTCGAGACCAAAGGCGGGCGACCGACGTTTTCCCCAGAAACTCTTTTGTCGACTCCCCACAGCTTCTCAGACGTCCAAGGCCTACGGCATTCTATTTCTGCCTTTGTTGTATGGCGATCTGCGGTGAACCAAAAATTATTTAATGGAATAGTACAGGTAGGATCGTTGTGTGGCCGAGGTGAATCTGGACTGGGGACAGAAGCAGGACCAATGATTGGCCGAGGTGAAACTTGACCGGAGGGGTCAGCCATTGGCCGGCCTCTTCCTCAGAATCCCGTCGTCCTTCTTCCATATCATTCTTTCCCTCTTTATCCGAAAGCCGTATATCGACAACCCGACTACCTGTTCCACCGACCCTGGCTATGAATTTTCGCAGACCGCTGGCACGTGACATGGCCAGGGCGGCCAGCGTTTGTTCATCCAGGCTGTTAGAATCATCAGAATCAGAATCGAAAAAAACCACTATCCATCAAACGCTGACGCTTGGGTGAATTCTCACACCGCCGCTTCGCTTGCTATTTTCTAAAGGGGGTAACGCAAGGGACTGACCGGGGGCGACCGAACGGGCGGCCGTATCGGAGGAAGGCAAAGCCAGTCGGCCGGTCAGAGCCTGATTGGATCCGGCACCACCCGTCAACGGGGCGGTTCTCAGGGAAATAGGCGAAACAGAGTCGAGTTCAAGTTCCGATCGGAAAGACCACCCGGTCGGGAACTGAGTAGACCGACCAACCTGGACAGTTTGTCCAGAGTCTGCTGCAGCAAGGTCGGGTCGGCCTAAAGGATCTCCAACTTCTTCTCCACCTGGTACAGTCGATTTGAAATGGCGCAAACTTCCGGTCACGAAGTACAGGGGATATACCCAAGTGGCAGCAGTCCACAAGTTAGCCATTTTCAGTACATTCGACTTTACGACCATTGCGGGGTTTGCATCCGCAATTCCCACCGTGGAAACCAGCCGTACAGCCACCAAATACCAGTGAAAATTTGGGATCAATCTACTCCTATCAGATACTTCATATTATGCATTTTGAGAGGTTTAGAGTCAACTTAGGGTACCCAATTACTTAACTTCACTATAATATACTAAAACAAAATAATAAACCATTATTTAACCAC
>MIQA02023525.1:0-15074 GCA_001887855.2 Sclerospora graminicola
ATGTTACCACTTCCCAATACTTAATATACCGTGTTCAAAACACGGGCGACTTGAGGTGAGTATACGAAAAGCCGCGACTCCCGGTCGGGGGACTTCCGGTGGGTTACTTTAACCTTCGCCGGGCAAACCAATAGCAGCAAGAGGGGACCTTGTTCTCCCTCCGCTGTGAACCAATAAAACCGACTTGTGTCTAAGAAAGCGGAACGTATACTGATTTATCCCTATATTCAATACTCTCTTTTGTGTAACCTACCCCAAATAGCCCTCATGTGTCTTACCCGAAGTAGCCCGGTTAACTCCGATTTTGTGTACCAGCCCGGCCGGTATACCCAACTTAAATGGTACCAGCCCGGCCGGTACACCGAACCTAGCTAGTACCAGCCCGGCCGGTACATCGAACCCGGCCGGATCGGCCGGATGGTCATCCATCTGATCTTACTGGCCGTTGGCGTTATAACTCCCTCGGCAGCTCCACATCCGATCCGGGTGCCTCCTTCATCCACTAGAACACTCACCCTCCTTCAGGATCCTTTCGCTCATACCTTCCAACCAATCCGCCCCTCGGCCGTCCGCCATCCGTGGTCGTCGCGTCCGCTTAGCCCGCTAGCTCAAGTATCCACGCCTTCAGTCGCCTTCACCCGGCCTGATTCCAGGCCTGGCGCCGTCCGGCCGCTGGCAGATATGCTCGGCGACGGCGATCAGGCACTACGCCCTTGGTCCATATTTTCTGCCAATTAGAATGCGCCCTCTGGAAAGTACTTCACAGCTTCCCATCAATTAATTCATAAGTCACTTTACCACATCGCCTTAAGCGACTCCCGTCATCGGTCGTGGTAACTTCAACACGGGGGTGTTTTTCACCCGTGTTGCACACATTACTGACACGCAACGACTCGTTGGTTGCGTGTGTAAGTCTCTCTGGACTTTGATCAGCGGGTGTACCATCCGCTGATCTAGTCGGATCAGACCTGGTGGTGCCATCGCTACTCACCCGACTGTCCGACGCTGCGGTTGTATCATTAGATACAGCCGGATTACTCACAGGGTGATCAGATCCTGTGACACCGCCGCAGTCGATCGACAGGTTAACCCAGTCGATCGTTGGTTGATGCTTGGACATCCAAGGGATGCCCAAGATAACATCGAACTTGTCGTCAAGATCGAGGACGATGTATTCGTCCTCGAACGACAGTTCGTCTAACTCGAAGCGTGTGCAAATCACACGCTTTGGTATAGTCACGGTTGCACCTGTTGCTAACCGGACTGACAACATGCTTCGTGGAGATTCAATCTCCACGAAATTCAACGACGTTAGAACCTCAGTTCTAACGAAATTGTTTGACGCTCCTGTGTCAAACAGAGCGCGCATGGGGACATCGTTTCCATGCGGCTTAACCTCCAGGGTGATGAGAGGTTTCTCTTCACCCTGCACATGCTGACAGGACATAGTCCCGTCTGGGGCTATTATCTTCACATGACCGATGGCGGCATGTGAGATAACCCGTCCAGTAGGGCGCCCCGCCCCTACTGGTTGTTGACGTTTTTTGCATCAACAGAGGGTTGCCCCTGTTGATGTCGCTTACCAGCGGACTGTCCATTCCGCTGACTGCGTGGCACTAGTCGCGGCGCCATGCATTCATGGGCGTAATGGCCCATCTTCGCGCATCTGTTGCAGCGAAGGAACTTCTTGTTCTTCGGTTGCCTCGGTGTCGAGGCAACTGCAACCGATAGGTCCATCGGTTCTGGACCTCCTCCGCCCGCGCTCTGGTGCGGGCTTGGTGTCGCGGGAGGAAATGTGAACTTCGTCTGTTCGAGAAATTGTTATGGTTAACATGCTGCACTGGCGGCATGTTAAAGTCGAAAGGCTGTTGGAATTTTCGACAAACCCCAGCATGCGTTGACGCTGAACGCATGCTGAAATCCTCCCGGATGCTTTGTCTATAGCATCCCTCCGAGTCTTTGGGGAGACCCGATAAAGACTCTGTTTAATGGGACGGCATTCAGTCCCTTCATTAAATCCAGTGACCTGGATGGCAGGGGGCACCGGCTCGTATACAATATATGTATATACAAATATTGTATTTTCTGAGCGTAAGCATGTAGGCTCAATTTGCCCTGCTTGAGTTCCATGAACTCTTCGCGGCAACTAAGATCCATTTCTGGAGCTTCGAAGTTGAGCTTTCGCTCAGCTTTCAGATCCTGATACGTTAGGAACGCAGATCCATCAGTGGATCTGCGGCTCATCGCTCATGCCCTGGCGCGACCGCACAGGCATGTGGTGGTGAAATAAGCTTGTGAACGTGGATCTAGAGTTTTCTGTGACCATTGAGGGAAAATTTCTCTCGCTAAAGATTGCGCGAGCTGTCGCTCGCGCTCACGATCGCTGAGCGCCGTCATGACGGTCGGGCGGCTCTTAAACCTTCGTTCCACTAGTTAACTAGCGGAACGCGTAAACAGTGGTCGTTCAGACGGACCACTAAGTGCTTGGTAACAGGCTAGCTGGTACTGGCTTACACTGTAAAATTGCAGTGAGGAAGCGTGCAATGAGTTAGGACCAAATGTAATTTGGTCCTCCTTAGTTTATTTAAGACAAACTTTAGGTAGACAATTTAATGAATTAAATAGTCCTAGTTATATATATTAGTATAAAACTATGACACGTGGCTACAAGACGGTAAGTTTAAGAGTGAATATATTTATGAATGGTTAAGAACTAACTAATATAATTTGATCTAGACTAATCATAGTAACATGTAATGTAAAACTGATCTAATAATACTCCTTTTATTAGATCTCTTCTTAGATTCGATAATTGTATAAGAATCTGTTCTCAAGGTGAATTATAACAACTTATAATCCAATATTCGCATTTCAGACATTAAGTCCGAAATTTAACTGTGATATTTCAGCTTAAATATCACTTATGTAATGGCACTCCATTACACCAAGCGTTTGACTCTTGGGAACCGATTGAGGTGCTGAGGGCGGGTGCCCCTGACCCCCTGAAGGAGTTTGAGAAGGATACTTCTCCTCAAACTCGTATGAAGCATCAACACTAGGAGTTGATGCAGGCGGAACAAGTATCAGCACTAGGTGCTGATACATTAAGGGCATCAATTAGGCCCTTAACACTAGCGGGTACCGAGTAACATCGGTACCCTCGTAGCTCCTTTTCGGTAAGACGAAGAGCTCCCTTGGGACAACAAGGGCAAGCTAAGTGAGAAAGAGCTCCGCAAGAAATTCCTTCTTTGATGCAGGTATAATGGATAAACTCCATTTTACCCTAGCATGGGTGTTTTAAGAAGCTCTCGTGGTTTACGTGAACTTTGCTCACGTAATCGTCGGGGTCTTTGTCGTAGTTCTCAACAAAGGCATTCCAACTTTGGGTCAGGGCGTCCTGATCGTCCCTGTTCTTTCGCTGCCCTTTCCAGTTATAATAACGAGTCTGATAGAAAAGGTCGATAAAGTACCGACGTTTATCGTCGGTACTTCGATCAAAGTTATGATTGCGAAGGTCTTCGCAATCATCAAGCGCGTTGATGTTAAACAACGGATATTGACAATCGCGCTTGGTGTGCCCACCACTTTCGGGCACTAACGTCCATGCTGGAGTCCAAAACCCCACTTTGTACGGAACATGTGGTACCGTACGACAAGACAAATCCGAAGCAGCATATGTCGCTTCTGCACGTTGTTTCTTGGCAGGTGAAGCGCCACCTGCCATCCCGAAGTCATCGTCACGACCAGGCGAGTGACGAGGACCAGGAGGAGCTCTACGCTCCTCATGCCACCGTATAATGAGATTGTCGCTGTCGTATTTACGACAGCGTCAGAATCCACTTCGCCATCACTTAACAGTGAAGCAATTCTAGCAAACTTACGCTCGCTAGATTCATTCCGGAGGACGGTGACGTCCTCGCCCGCCTTTTCGGAGTCAGATGACTCTCCGTTGAGAGGATTGGGTTTCTAAGCCACCCACCCTGCGGCAGGTGAAGGTGCGGAAGATGTCGCACTAGCGGCATCTTCTCGTCCTCTTTTTGACACTGCTTCTGCAGCGTCTACTACGAGAAAAAATGGGTCCCTCGGCTTGTTCTCCGACGCTACATTAGTAGCGTCGATATGCGATGTTGGCACCTCTGCACGTGATGCAGAGGTGGCGGCTGCGTTGGCAGTATCGGTAGCGCCCTTAAGAGCGCCCCCGCGTTTCCCGACCATTAGTTCTTATGGCCGTTAATGGGTTATAACAGAAAATCGTTATGACCAACAAGTGCCACCATTCCATTGGTCAATACTACGTTATACTATTAGCCAACTACCTTGAGTGGGAGGGTGATGTAATGGGGTGCCAATACATAAGTGATATTTTAGTTGAAATATCACAGTTCAATTTTAGACTTAATGTCTGAAATGCGAATATTGGATTGTAAGTTGTTATAATCCACCTTGAGAACAGATTCTTATACAATTATCGAATCTAACAAGTAATCTAATGATAAAGATATCATTAGATCCGTTTTACATTATATGTTACTATGATTAGTCTAGATCTAATTATACTAGTTAGCTCTAAACCACTCATAAATATATTCACTCTTAAACTTATCGTCTTGTAGCCACGAGTCATAGTTATATATTAATATGTATAACTAGGACTATTTAACTAATTAAATAGTCCAGACCTAGTTTAATCTTACTTACACGAGAACCAAATTACATTTGTTTCTAACCAATTGCACGCTTCCTACCTTGCAATTCAAACAGTGTGATCCTGTTACATGTGCAGTCACCTCCGATGCCGGATGGCCCAATGAGCAGGATGATGCTGGATCAACTGATCCGGGTGACCTGTATTCGGAACTAGCTCGAGATGGATCGACTAATCGATAGGCGGCCGGCCCGGATGACCACATGACCCGAGCGATGGTAGCCTTTGGCATGATGAAAGCCAATATGGCAACCACACCAGTCCTGAAGCATTTTATGTTAATAAGGTGCCCGTGGTCATCATCTATGCTAACAAGTGGGCTATCTCAGCTGCCCTGGTGCAGGATCATGGGGGAGTGTACTATCTTGTGACGTTTACTAGCCGGACTCTGAATGCTAACGAAGTTAATTATGGGCTAGTGGATAAAGAAGTTTTGGCTTTACTACGGATCCTGGATGTGTGCTATACTATGCTGGTATCTCGCCCTATTCAAGTATTATCCAGGTGGTCGACACTGTCATGGCTTGTTACGGCAAATGGAATTGATGGCTGGCTGGGAAGATGGGCGGCGTTGTTGTCTCAGTGGTCTCTAGAAGTGATCAAGTGCACCAAATGAGAAGAGGAGATACTGGGCACGTTAGCATCCAGCATCACCCCTAGGGCAGAAGTGGAGGAAGCGCTGATAGCCATACCGCCTCGAAAACAGCCACGACAATTACCACCACCAACTGTGGGACCCACAGAAGAACTGATGGTTCGAAGCTTTGACGGGTCGGCAAGCGTAAAAAAAGGAGTAGACGCCTATAGTGCCATCCTATGGAAGCTCCCCGAGTGGAAAGTGGTCACTGCAGCTTCGGATTTCACGCCTGGCATAACTGGAATGAGGCAGAATACCGAGGATTGCTGCTTTGCGTAGATCTGCTGACTGGCTGGACGCACGGGCGGATCATCATATGCGGTGATTCCAATCTGGTGATCCGACAAATCACTGGGGAGATAGACTGCAAGGCCCCCCGACTAAGACTTTTGAACGATCGGGTTATGTCCGCCCTGCAAAAGTGGCCGGAACATGAACTGCTACATGTTAAAAGAGACTGGAATAAGAGTGCAGATCACCTGGCCACACTAGCTGTGCGAGACAAAGTAGGGGTCACGGCTTCTGATCCAGACTTGTTATCAGATCTGGCAGAGATCAATCGGCTGCCCGAACTTATCTATCCGGCCAACACGGAGAAGGTAACCCGGGTGAATGCCGTAACCCGGTCGCAAAGGCGCCGTTCTCTGGCCGCTTCCTCACCATCTCCAGAAGTAATGAGCGAAGGGATAGTGCAAAAATTGCGGGCAGAACGGATCCTCCAAGCGAAAGACGAAGAGGATAGTGGATCTCAAAGCATACTTGAAAGGGGAAGTGGAGAAACTAAGTGCTGAACAAGCTAAGGAGTGCTTTAAGCTAGCTCCAAATTACGAAGTGGATGAGAACGGGTTGTTGTTTTTCTACCGAGATGCTGACAAGCCCGAAATTGAGAGGGATAAGTCCGCCCGGCTGGTCGTACCGACTACCTTGCAAACGTATATCCTCCATTACTATCACGTGAGTTTGGAAGGGGGCATCAAGGCATCGGCTGGACCTATCATAAAATCAAGGCGCATTTCTACCGGCGAGGTCTCTATCGCAGTGTGCAGGCTTATGTGGTAAGCTGTCAGGATTGTGAAACGGGGAAGGACCGGCCTACCACTAGAGGGCGGTCACCTAGAAATATACAGACCACCTATGCTTTTCAAGTCATTGCGATGGACCATATCCCATCCTTGCCAAAATCTCGAAATGGTACACAGAGCTGCTGATCTGGACGGATTTGTTTACCGGGCTGGTCATAGCAAAGGCCAGTTCCACACGTACTGCACAGCAGGGTGCTCAAAGTTACGAGAAATGTGTGTTCGGACGTTTCGGAGTGAGCGAGGCCATCCGGCATGATAGGTAACCTGGATTTATGGCGGACGTATTCCGAGCCTTCAACAAGATTCCGGGACAAAAACAGATTGCGACCATTGCTTACCGCCCTAAAGCGAACGGGAAGGCCGAAAGAATGGTCCGAACTCTGACTAGAGCTCTCAAGATGTATGTGGTGGAGGCGGATCAGCGCGACTGGGATGAATACGCCGAGAGACTTGTTTTCGCCATTAATTTGTCGTACGATCGGGTAAGGGGAGACACCCTTTCTATTTGGCTTATGGATGGGATCCTCGATCCACCTTGGAAGCTGTCATCCCAATAGGGTGTACCAGAAGCCGTGACAGTGACGCCCGTCGCTGGAGGATGGGGGTGCAGCGTCATTATTCACTGGCACGGGAACAGGTAAACGAACGCCTCCGGTAAGCAATCCAGGACCGCGCCGACCCTAACAACGACTGAGTCAAGGAGCATGGTATAGAGCCGGGTTCCCAGGTATGGTTGTATCTGGATCGAGTCAAAGAAGGCTATGCGCGGAAGCTAGCTCATATGTTGCATGGTCCTTTCCGAGTGGCGGAGCTGGTCGGGGAGCACGCAGTCAAGCTGGTTTCGACAGGCACGGATTATAACGTTATCCCGATAGTGCATGTGTCCAAGTTGAAGTCGGTTAAACACTTCCCGGACCGCCCGAATGCGCACCTGACGGTGAAGAGCGATCGGTTCGACTTTGACGAAGCCCTGCTGCCAGAGGATAGCTGGGTCAAGCCGCTGGATCTGGACGAGTACGAAGTAGAGGAGATTTGGGGTGTTCGGAACGGATGGAAAACCAGGTTTGGGCGGATTCACAGAGAATTTCTGGTGCAGTGGAAAAACTACGAAGAACGGTCGTGGGTGGATGAGCTGGACCTAAATTGTGGAGCTTTGATGAGGGAGCTCGACCGCCGACGAGCGAGCCGGAATCGCTTCGGGGTCATGCAGACCCATGAAGAAGGCGGGGCGGAGCCAGAAAACAAGGCCATCCGGCTGCCGGGCAGCGGGTACGGCCGGATTAATCGACCAATCATACGGTGGATGGGAATTAGTCTGGTCAGGAATGGGCCAATCAGGTGCTGGAGTGATTTTGGAGTCGGCATGATGCTGGATTAAAGACTTTTTGGGAATTAGCGGCGAAGCTGGATGGGTGTTCGGATTATAGGAGTAGAAAAAGCGGTTTCGGTATGGATAACGGAAGAAAAAATGTTTTAGCGAGACGAAAGGCAGTGGATGGATTGAGAAGTGGAAATTAGCTAGAACGAGAAAAATAAACTGGCCTTGCAAGTCATCCCTGCCGAGTGCGGCAGAATTTGTTCCGAAGTCGGGACACGCTAAGGCCAGGGTGGCGGTAGGGGTCCTGCCGGTACTGGTTACGCCACGGATCCTGCTGGTCGATCTCGGCGAGTGAGGCTTGGAGGGTGGTAGCACGCCGGGAGTTACCCAATCCTGGATACCAGGTCCCGCTTTCAGCCGGATGCCCGCTTTCCTCTACCCGGCGGGTAGCCAGGTGTAGCATGATTGGATTAAGGAATATGTCCAGATCACAGCGGCCGAGTCGGATGCCGTCGACGACAAGGGTGCATAACTTGGTCCAGCCCTCAGCCGCTCTATTTCGACGCTACTTACGTTTGGCTCGGTGTTTGACCAGAGCGGGAGTATCACGTTCGGCGTCGGCGGAAATAAAGAGATGATGGGTGGATTCCCAGATGGATTGGCCATGCCGGGAGAGATAACCCTCACAGGAATTACGGAGATCAGCGAGCCAGCCGACACGGGGTAAGCCCATATCCGGCATATCCGTCGCCAATACGGTCCATGGCTTGAGAGACAGGATCGCATTTAGCGCGTCGAGCTCGACTAGGTCGGGATGCCACTCGGTAATTTTAGGTTTTCTTGGCGCCGGTGGAAACTACCACAATAGTGGAAGAGACAAATCTCGAGCGATGTTGGCACCGGTGAGGTCTGCAATACGCAAGCCCTCCAGTTGCACCATGGACCAGGGGGGAAGCCGCAGTCAGTTCGGAAGCGGTCATGACTTTCCGACGGGAAATCCAGGACGGGGGAGACTCTTCGGCTGACTCCTTGGATTCGTTCTCATCCAGTAAAAAAATGTCCGGAGAGGGTGATCTCTCGTAGTCCTCAGTAACGGCCTCGTTGCCGTCCACTTCGGGCAGGCTGGACGCCTACCCCTCACCTGGAGAAGCGGTAGATGGGCCTCGAGGATCGTGGGAAGAGATTCCGAGGAAAACTGGAGTAGACGAAGGGCTGGACGCGGATCTCGAAGCGCGATCACGAAGGGGCGATTTTCCGGAAACCAGCAAACCGGATGAGGCCGGAACCGAATCAGGGCCGGATCCCGGTCCATCGTCTTCCCGAACCGATGCCGTGTTCGCAGACGAGGCGGACTGCTTAAGCCGTATAGCCGCCACGGGGAAATGAAGCGATGCAATCCTGCTGGACCCGCGTTTTGCTCCGTGTATCTGAGGGCCCTCTGGAGATAGTGAAGAGGCCGGCTGCGCGCTGGCTGGCACCGGTGGAGGGTTAGATCTCGGGAAGCATCCCAGATCCGGAGACGTGTGGTTACTTCCGTGCTGACGGTCACCGAACCTGGGGCAGACGCCTCTTCTCCGGATGGTCTGACGCCCGCATCAGAATCGGCAACCAAAGGTAGAGATGGTGGAGCAAGAATGGCCGAACCGGAGCAGCGGGGGCAAGCTAAATCGAAGAGGTGCCTGATGGCCTGCCGGATAGGCGCAGGGCCCTTCATCAGACGATCCACCCTGGCCCCCGCCTCGGTCAGTCGGGTCCGAGCTGCCTGTATCGAGGATAAACAGTCCACGCGGCGCTGCATAAGGTCGGAGACCACTTGCCCGGCGTCATCCACGTTCGAAAGGGCCTCAGCATGCGCGACTTCAAACTCCTGGATTTGCCGTTGAAGCCCGGGCAGCGCAGATGCCGACCGTTCCAGTGCTTTCTGATACTTCACCAGCTTTTTCGCGAGACGGATCCGGTGATTTTTCCAGCTGACCCAAGCTCACTGGCGAGCTTTCCAGTCGCTGGGAGAGGCGGATATACCTCTCGTAGCGCTTCGTCACCTTACGAGAAGCATGGGAAGACTCAAGCATCAGGATATGATGGTACATGACTCTCTGTTCTGTGGAAGCATACATGGTGAGTGGATTGTAAAATGATCCTAATTAGCGAGGATGCACTTACTTTGGGAGTTCACGGCGGCCGTCGCTTTCTGATACAAGATGCACAGCGAGTCAATAGGTTCAGACAGCTGTTTGTAGAGATCCCTCTCTTGAATGAGATCGGCCTTCTCACTTTCCACTTGGTTGATGTGGCTCTGCAATTGGAGGGCAGCCAGTACCTCCCGGACTTGAGCTTCGTCTGCCCGTTGATCAGCCAGTCGTGCAATCAGAGACAACTCAGTGTTCACCTTCTCCAGGATAGCTACCTGAGCGGTCAGAACAGTGATTTGAGTTTTCAGGGTAACCACCTTGGGCTTCCCTGGACGACGCCCGATGTAATGGGGTGCCATTACATAAGTGATATTTAAGTTGAAATATCACAGTTTAATTTCAAACTTGCTGTCTGAAATGCGAATATTAGATTATATGTTATTATAATCCACCCTGAGCAACAGATTCTGATATAATTATCGAATCTAAAAAGAAGTTCTCATAATAAGAGTATTATTAGATCGGTTTTATACTACATGTTGGTATGATAAGTTTAGATTTAATGATAGTTATTAACTCTAAACCACTCAAAATATATTCACTCTTAAACTTAGCTTCTTCTAGACAAGTGTCATAGTGGCATATTAAAATATATAACTAGAGCTATTTAATTAATTAAATAGTCCAGACCTCGTTTAACCTTACTTAAACTATAGAGAACCAAATTACATTTGGTTCTAGCTAACTGCACGCTTCCTCACTTGCAATTTAACAGTGTAAGCCTGTAACAGCTAGCCTGTTACACCCGAGGCCAGCAGACCGGGCGCTTAAGCAGCCTACCTCGCAGGTATCGTCGTGTCAGACATAGGAACGGCGGAGGAGTCGAAGTGCGTGAAACGTAGTGAGATCGTGCCTCAACCGTTGTGCGGCTGCGACAAGACTCAGGGGCGGCTGTGGTGAAGTGACTTGGAAATTAACGGGCTAATGAGAAGTAAACGCACCCACCTGATTGGTGGAAATGTTGTTCCTAGCCGGCTGCCCGGACCTGCCAACATGGGGCGTGGGCTAGTAGCTGCTGGATGTATTCCCTGGCGGCAGAAGGTTGCCAGGTATGGAATCGAGCCAGGTGGGCATGACATCAAGAGACGTGTAACCGGCCTAGCTATAGGTAGATCGGATTGCTGTCGATGGGGGATAACTGAGGGACGGATGGTCTGAAGGATGTCCGCGCCTAAAGACGGCTGGGACTTTGTGGAAGGCGGAAGGGACGTCGGAGGTGGCACTAAGCTGCTCAGGAAGTGTTGACGCCAGCGGCTAAGGGGGACTAAAGAGATGGCCATCCGGCCGATCCGGCTGGGTTTGGTGTGCAGTACACCAAAGAGCACCGGCTGGGTTTGGTGTACAGTACACCAAAGAGCATCCGGCCGAAGCTAACTGGACTATTTCAGGTAAGACACATGACTATCCAGTCGGGCTATTTGGGGTAGGTTACACAAAAGGGAGTATTGGAGATAGGGATAAAAATCAGTATACGTTTCGCTTTCTTAGACACAAGTTGCTTTTATTGGTTCACAGCGGAGGGCTAACAAGGTCCCCTCTTGCTGCTATTGGTTTGCCCGGGGAAGGTTAATGTAACCCACCGGAAGTCCCCTGACTGGGGGGCGCGGCGTTGGGTATACTCACCTCAAGTCGCCCGTGTTTTGAATACGGGTATATTAAGTATTGGAAGTGGTAACATTTTGGCCTTCTGTGGAAGATCGTGGAGTTATATTTTGGATTCCCCTTTACGTACACGTTTGGATTTACCCTTCATTATTATTGGTTTGGCTGGCCGATCGATTATTTTCGGTCCAGCCGTCGCAGTTTACAAACTTCAAGTATATTGCCAGTCGAGCTCCCCGGTAAAGATTTGTATGATTAGTTTAGATTTAATTATGGTTATTAACTCTAAACCACTCCAAATATATTCATTTTAAACATACGTTCTCGGGTGCCATTACACATGTGATATTTAAGTACAAATATCACTGTTCAATTTCAGACTTAATGTCCGAAATGCGAATATTGGATTATAAGTTGTTACAATCCACCTTGAGGACAGATTCTGAAATAATTATCGAATCTAACAAGTGGGGAATCTGATGATAAAGATATCATTCAGACCAGCTTTATACTACATGTTTGTATGATTAGTTTAGACTTAATTATAATTATTAACTCTAAACCACTAATAATATACTCACTCCTAAACTTACCTTCTTCTAGACACGTGGCCTTAGGTTTATATATATTCAATATATACATATATAGACTTAAGTTAGTACTTAACAAATTAATTAGCCTATTCTAAGTTTATCTAAGGTAAACTAAGGAGGACCAAATTTACATTTGGTCCTACTCAATTGCACGCTTCCTCACTTGCAATTTAACAGTTTAAGCCTGTAACAGCTAGCCTGTTACACCTGGTAGCACTTAGGGGTGGTTCTTAACGACCACTGTTCGTACGTTGCGCTTGTTAGCTAGCGGAGCGAAGGTTTAAGAGCCGCCCGACCGTCATGACGACGGTCAGTGATCGGGAGCGCGAGCGAACAGCTCGCGCAAGACTTAGTGAAAGAAACTTTACCTCCATTTTCACAAAGAAGTGTAGACACCGTGGTGGAGATGATGCGGACCTTACATCATCACCATCATCCGAGGTAAAACCTCGGAGGAAGCTTTAGAAACTGTAACAGGGCTGCTGTTACGCGGCTTACACTGTAAGTTTGCAATGAGGAAGCGTGCAAATTGTGTAGGACCACATGTAATTTGGTCCTCCTTAGTTTACCTTAGATAACCTTAGATAGAAAAGTAATTAGTATATTAATTAACTATCGATTAAGTATATATATATTACTATATATACACCTAAGGGACGTGAGTGCTAGAAGGTAAGTTTAAGAGTGAATATATTTATGGTTGGTTAAGAGCTAACTAGTATAATTAGACCTAGACTAATCATAGTAACATGTAGTATAAAACTGATCTAATGATATTTTTATCATTAGATTACTTGTTATATTCGATAATATCAGAATCTGTTCTCAAAGGTGGATTATGACAACTTATAATCCAATATTCACATTTCAGGTATTACGTCTGAAATTGAACTGTGATATTTCTATTCAAATATCACTTATGTAATGGTACCCCATTACATCACCCCCCACTCAAGCTGGTTGGCCAATAATATAATGTAATATTGGCCAATCGAGTGGTGGCACTTGTTGGTCATTACGATATTCTGTTATAACTCATCTTGACCAAAAGTAATCTAATGGTCAGCAAACGCAGCGGCGCTCTTACGGGCACTGCCGGTACTCTGGAAACGGACATCACCTCTGCATCGCGTGCGGAGGCTCTGACGCCGTCGATTACGACAGCGACAACTCAATGAAGCGGTGGTATGAGGAGCGTAGGGCTCCTCCTGGACCTCGTCATTCGCCAGGTCGTAGCGAAGACGACTTTGAGATGAAAGGTGGTGCTCCACCTGCCAAGAAACATCGTGCGGAAGCGGCCTACACTGCTTCCGATTCACTGTGTCGTGTGGAACGTCATGTTCCGTACGAAGTGGGGTTTTGGACCCCAGCATGGACGCTTGCCCTTGGTAGTGGTGGGCATGTCAAACGTGATTGTCAATATCCACTGTTTGATATTAATGCGCTTGACGATTGCGAGGACCTTCGCAATCGTCATTTTGATCGTAGTACTGACGATAGACGTCGGTACTTCATCGACCTTTTCTTCCAAGCTCGTTATTACACGAACCGAAAGGGGTCGCAAAAGAATAAGGACGACAAAGACGCCCTTACTCAGAGTTGGAATGCCTTTGTTGACAATTACAACAAAGGTCCCGACGAGTATGTGAAGAAGGTTCACGCAAACCGCGAGCGCTTCTTAAAGTACTCACGCTCAGGTAAAATGGAGTATATCCATTTCACTTGCATCAAAGAGGGGTTCTCTTGCGGGGTTCCTTCGAACATGAAGTGTCCGTGTTGTCCCGCGGGAGCTCCTCGTCTAACCGAAAAGGAGCTGAGAGGGTACCGAGGTTTCTCAGTACCCGCTAATGTTAAGAGCCTTATCGACGCTCTTAAAGCATCGGCAGCTAGTACCGAAGCTTCGCAGCCACCAGCACCTAGTGTTGGCGTGCCGCCCACATCAACACTTAGTGTTGACGCTTCTTTTGAGTTCGAGGAGAAGTATCCTTCTCGAACTCACGCAGGAGGTCAGGGGCATCCGCCCTCAGCACCTCGATCGGTTCCCAAGAGTCAAACTCTTGGGAGTAACCCAGCCAACGCACCAAGTACTCGGTACGCTGCCCCTTCTTATAGGGAACCGAGCGCTTCGAAAGCAAGCGCTCGAGAATGTAGCGCTTGTTCCCCTGACTGTCAATCAGGGGCGGCGGGGGCTGATAATTCCCTTGGCATTGTTGTTGCGGCGCATGGTCATCAGCTCCGCAAGCTTGAGAAGCACTGTGACGCTTTGAGCGAGGACATGTGCCACTCGATGAAAACGTATCGTTATCATCGGGACCAGATTCGCGAGATTCTCGACGCGCAAGTCGTGATGCAGAAGAAGAGTGATCTTCTGATGCTCGACGTTGATCGTCTAAAGTCGGAGATCGATCGACAAAAGTCGGAGATGGAAACTCTCCAGGCTTCCCACCATCGGTTGGAGACCGATTACAAGTCTCTCTTGGGAGACTTGAAGAAACACGGCATTCGCCGTGGCGATGCGTCTCGTCCGAAGACGAAGACGATCGGTACGGTTTGATCTTCCCAACGTAAAACGTTGGATGGAGGCGGCGCATGGCCGCGGGAATGTCTAAAGTGTAGGCATTCCCCTTAACACCTTGGACCTTAAAGGGCCCAATGAATTTAGGGAGTAACTTCCGTGTAGGAAAGTTGCTAATTGCATGTGTAGGCAGATTAGTTGTAGATAACATGACTAATTCACCTTTTTCTAAAGAATTTGTGTTCTTCCGTCCATTTTTATCTGCATTCTGCTTCTGCTTGTCAAAAGCGGAAGCAAGCGCGTCTTTTACATAGCGTATTACAGCTTGACGTTGTAATACGAATTCATCTACTGCTTTATTGGCAGTGGATGGGTTGTTTTCAGTGTCTGCAGCCATTGCTGCTGACACATATTCCGCATAAGCGGTTTC
>MIQA02023526.1:0-21082 GCA_001887855.2 Sclerospora graminicola
CGGACGACCAACTACCGGAGGGGGTACTCCGTTGATCCTGATCGCCATCAGGATCGGATGAATCATCACTGTGATGACTGATCCGATCCTCCCGGTCATCCGACCGGTCGTCATGTGCGATAGGATCCATACTGAACTTCATCTCACCTGTGTACCCATTGATCGTGGGTGGTTACACTCACTCAGGTGGACTCGTTGATGAAAACGATGATCTTGATCAGGTCGGAAGGGATGACCTTCTCGAGACGGGGGTGTTTTCGGGTGGGAATCTTCACCGGAGAACGAGTCAGGGTCGATACTTAACTTCAGTATCTAAGGCACTGATCGGGAAACTTCGTCCAATCAGGCCAGCCAATAAGAACGAGAAACCAAGAAAACCACGATCAACCACGATCAACCACGATCTTCCACAGTAAACCACAAACGTTATCTCCACAAAACCATTCCAATAATAAACGTGTTCCAAACACGTGCGCGTGGGGGGTGAGGTTTGATAACCTAAACAAAACCCGTCGGGGGCCTTCCGGTAAGCCATAATGCGTCTAAGCGCGTCTTAACCGGGAATTAAGTTGAGCTACAGGGGTCTAGTTAACCCTGTGCTCCCAATGACGACGACACGTGGCGGAGCGACTCTTTGCTTAGGGGTTAAATTCAATCCTGTTATTATATATGCAATGTCCTATACCTAGTGTACCATACACCAACTCATGTGCCTACTTCATACTTCGATCCTGTTCGTTTCGTCTCACGGTTGCGCTAGTACCACCTTACCCATCTTTGTTGCACCTTCAAACTGATCCGTACCACTTCCGGACTGATTATGGTCAAACTCTATAGCGATCTTCAACAATCCTGATTTCTCGATAAGCAGCCTGGATCCAGCTCAAGATCTGCCTCCCAGATACTGTTCGCCCCATATCAAACCCGGCTAAACTGAAAACTCCGTCTCTCTTCACACCTGGAAACCGGTTTGTGGCCGATCGGTTCGGATCATGATCAGCACAGCGATCAGCATAGTGATCGGGGCAGTGATCAGGGCGATCAGCCCCAGATCACCTCGAAACACCCCAGGGTTATCACCACATCGACATTGCTAGTTCACTCGACCATATGCTTGACCTTCATTGCATGTTGGGCCGCAAAGGTCGCACCGACTCAGCATTTCTCGTGAAATTGGACCTGATCAGACCTTCTTGCGTTAATTCTGGATGGATCCATCAACTCTTCACCGCTTGCCTCAGCTTAGTAATGCTCCTACGGCTCGCCACTCAATATACCCAGTTCTGTCCTGTACCCGATCTTCGTGTTCCAGGGCGGGGTTAAGTGACTCGGCCGATCGGGTCGGGATTTTCATGTCACATCCAACTTCAACATCTGTACCGTTCATGACTCATTCCGATAACTGGATTCTGCTGTTCCTGATATATCACTTCGCCATTGATGCCGTATCTCCAGTTTGTCTCGGTTGATCTAGTCGTGCACGTCCACATGAACTCCAATATCCCGATCGGACCGTGACATTCGCCGTTCCATTAATACCCGGGACCAGGCGTAATAACGGTATTCGGATTATTCCTTCACACTACAACGGCCCGTTGTCATTCGCCTTTCATCGTATACGGAATCAGCCTGTCCCACCCATCAACGGTCCTATCTTGATGGGTGTTCCCATCGTCACCAATCAACGGGCATGTGTGATCCACCTTATTCTTAACTTTTTGTCCGATCGCTTCACAACATTGATACGCCCGATTCTGCCATTTAATATATATTCGTGATCCCACTGAGACATACCCTATCTGTCGAGGTACTTTCCTTTCAGACAACCACATCCCTAGGATCATGTCTTCATGAACAATTTATGACTGATCCGATATGATGGTAATCATGATATAGCTTGATCCACCAATTCCTTTGACAAGTCGGTACCCATCGTTCACCACGAGCTAAACACAGTTTCTACTACCGATCAGTCGACCGGATCTTCACATCAGCCGATCGGGCTACCGCAATGTTTTCATACTGACCCATTTGAGCATCTGCACATGGGTAGCATATAATAGACGTCGGTCGGATACCTGTATCTGCTCTTTCATATGGGAGGGATAGGGTTCCATGAAAATAATCAAGCCGTATACTGGTTGGAACCATGACATCCATTCCCAGTATCGTGTCCTGACCGGCTAACCGGCCGGTCCAAGCATTGAAAAACTAGACCAGGGAACCGGCCAAGGTGATTTTGGCACGTGACCGTCCTTCGGTCATGTACGAACTTTCACCGATCCCAGCACATTCTTGCCTCTGGGTACTGTCTATACCCGACATCCCACCTTACGAGCAAAGGCGGAGTCTATAGTTGAGACTTCTGCCCCAGATTCAAATAGAACAGTGGCTTTTCATTATTAATTTTCCCATTAGATTTTGGTTGTGTAAAACACTTGTCGGGAGAGTGATACTTCCAGTATCCTTGAGATTCACCAGGCAGTAGGTCCAACTCCATGATCAAATCCGATCAGATATAGTCGTCCACTCTGACACTATCAATCGGATACCGATCGGAACAATTTGAAATAGAACATGTATTGTCGGTTATCTCCTTTTCCTCAAACTTATTTCTGCTACCGACGTATACATAGATGCTGAACGTAGACCGCTCTGCTCGAACCGGATTACAACCTGGCGAGCGATCTAGTTTAACATTTTCTCGACATCCAGTGGAAGCATGTCGACATGTTTGGTCGGCACGTACCACTTGCGCATCTTATTGAAAAAATCTTCAATCGGGCAGGCACCGGCGTCGTGAACCTTCCCACAGATCTTGTACACGAAAAAACAATGATCAGAGGGATGGCCCTTACGATAACATTTCCCGCACGCAATTCGCTTCCAACAATCACGATCGCCATGCTTAGTCGACCCACAATGTACACATTTCTTGCGAGGTCGGTCCTGATCAGGCTGGTTTCCGCCGGATTTCCGTCCTTCAAAACCATAAATCGATGATCTCGGGCGGATTACCGGTTCCGCCGTGAAAATATGCCCATACTGTTATTCTCTGAGCGTAAACTTGACCGGTCACTTTCTTCCCCCGAACAGGAACCATCCGATTTCTTCGCAATCATCTGGATCACTCTTCCGCTGGTGTAACAGGCTAGCTGTTACTGCCTTACACTGTAAAATTGCAGTGAGGAAGCGTGCAAATAGTTAGGACCAAATGTAATTTGGTCCTCCTTAGTTTATTTAAGACAAACTTTACCTAGACTATTTAATTTAATTAATAATGTCTCTTAATATATATATAATTAATATATATACTTAAGGTCACGTGTCTACAAGAAGGTAAGTTTAAGAGTCAATATATTATGAGTGCTTTAGAGTTAATAACTATAATTAATCTAAACTAATCATACAAACATGTAGTATAAAGCTGGTCGGAATGATATCTATATCATTAGATTACTTGTTAGATTCGCTAATTGTATCAGAATCTGTTCTCAAGGTGGATTATAACAACTTATAATCCAATATTCGCATTTTCAGACATTAAGTCTGAAATTGAACCGTGATATTTCAACTTAAATATCACTAATGTAATGGCACCCCATTACAGCTGGTGTCTTGACCTGGTCCGGGTATGGTTTCGATCAGTATCGGTTTGATCCTACCTCGACCATGGGTTCTCGACTTTTAGCTCGCTCTACCGTTCTTAAGGTTAGTTCCAATTCTTCCGCGTTACTTATACGAAGTATAGTTAGCTGATTAGCCAAGTCACGATTTTCCAAAGTACCGATAAAGTGTCCAACATGTTCGCGAGCCATATTCGCGTGCCGTGGATCTTTGATCTGCATTTTGGCTCGCAGACCAGCAACATTCAACCGATGTAAATATTCGATCGGTGGTTTATCGGATCTTTTCTTCATATGGTAGTATTGTCTCGCGATTCCTTATCCACGTCACTACGTGGGGGTGATT
Organism: Sclerospora graminicola; assembly: GCA_001887855.2. Classification (NCBI taxonomy): domain Eukaryota; phylum Oomycota; class Peronosporomycetes; order Peronosporales; family Peronosporaceae; genus Sclerospora; species Sclerospora graminicola. The sequence goes on from MIQA02023526.1 coordinate 3,973, forward strand.
TGTTGAATCGGTCTCGATGACTGGTTTGGCATATTGATCGTACAATCTCGGCTAATTTGATCAATTCCATTTCCACATCTACAGGTTTTTGAACCGGCTTAGCCGTTGAATGATTCATGTTCGGGCTCGGTTGCCATGGTTGCCCTTGTCCAGGTATATACTGGGGTAATTAATGTTGTTCTCTCACGAACCGGTTCATCATAGACGTGAAAATGGTTCGCATTTGCTCCGGAACTTCCGTTATGCCGGTGAAATTATTATTGGGGGTCGGGTTAATTTGTGCTGTTTCTTCAGCGTCTTCGAAACTGTCTTCTGACCCGACTCGACCCGGTTCAGGCTTTCTTTTCCTGTTCTGCGACTCGGTCTTGGAGTCGGTCTGCCTGATTCCCTTCGGGTCCAATGTTATACCAGTCACTCCAACCGAGGAATCGGTAGAATCCGCTCCGGACCGGGATGATGATTGATATATCGATTCGATATCCATAGGATATTTTTTTAATCCACTGTGATCGGTGTGAAGGATCTGCCGGCGATGACTGGGCCACGGGATTCACCCCGGGAAACGAGGCGGGGTAATCGTACAGCGTTATAATAGCTTCTCTGATCGTCCATTGGTCTAGATCGAACAGCATATTCGCGTCAAACGCACCAGTAGTGAAACCAGCTTCATCGATCTGGGCCAGGAGATTTCTGATCAGGTCGGGCCGGCTACCAGTGATAACCGGCCTAGTTGCTCGACCTTCTAGCTTCCGAATGATCTTAGGTTTGATGATTTTCATCACCCGGTTGTTAGCTAGGAATTTGTGAAACTTCCGAAGGTAAAACAAGCGTTCTACATCCTGAACCGTGTTTTATTCGGCTGGTTCGGGCTTCTCTACATCTTCTTCGAACATCTTCGGTTTAGGCTTTACAGATTTTTTAGGTGGATCATATTGATCCGCCCCCCTCAATTTTATCTTTTCTAATTTTCTTTTTATGCATAGGATCGAGGTCGGCGCCCCGATCCTTTCCCGCATTATAGTTAATTTTACTATAACCCAGATCGGCCCCGATCGGGGTCATGTGGTGAGTTGTTTCATCATTAATTTCGACCTGGAACTCCACCAGACCAGATTGACCATCGCTTCCTTTAGGTTTGGACAGCATCGGAGGCGATACGCCTTCCTCCAATACACCCGAAAGGTTTTCTCCACTTTGATTTTCACATCTTTTTCATCATCAAAGGAATCGCGAGATATAACTGAGTCACAAATGATCCGGGCAGCGCACCATTGTGGTGGAGCCGATTTCAAAATCAATGAACGAAGGGTTTGGCGGGAACTGCCAGTAGAACTCCATACCAGAGCCCGGACGACAATCCCGGAGGGGTACTCCGTTGATCCTGATCGCCATCAGGATCGGATGAATCATCACTATGATGACTGATCCGATCCTCCCGGTCATCCGACCGGTCGTCATGTGCGATAGGATCCATACTGAACTTCATCTCACCTTGTGTACCCATTGATCGTGGGTGGTTACACTCACTCAGATGGACTCGTTGATGAAAACGATGATCTTGATCAGGTCGGAGGGGATGACCTTCCCGAGACGGGGGTGTCCTCGGGTGGGAATCTTCACCGGAGGATGGGTTAGGGGTCGGCACTTAATTAAAGTATCTAAGGGCACTGATCGGTAAACTTCGTCCGATTAGGCCAGCCAATAAAACGAGAGATAACGAGGAAACCACGAAACCACGATCTTCAACAGTAAACCACAACGTTATCTCCACATAACCTTTCCAATTAATTAAAACGTGTTCAAAACACGTGCGCGTGGGGGGTGAGGGTCGAACACCTAAACAATTCCCGTCGGGGGACTTCCGGTAAGCCAAAATGCTTTTATGCGCGTCTTAACCGGGAATTAAGTTGAGCTACAGGGGCCGAGTTAACCTTGTGCTCCCAATGACCGCAACACGTGGCGGAGCGACTCTTTGGTATGTAAATTCAATCCTTTTATTATATATGCAATATCTAATACCTAATGTACCTTACACCAACTTATGTGAACCACCTCATACTTCAATCTTGATCATCTTGTCACAAAGTTATTCCGGTACCACCATAAAACAATCTTCAACGCTTCTTTAACCTGATCCGTACCACTTTAGACCGACCTTCAGCCGATCCTGATCAGGTTCTCCGCCGATCTTCAACCAACCTGATCTTCAAGTATCAGCACGGAACCAGCTCAGGATCGGCCTCTTGGGATGTTGTTCATCCGATTCAACACCGATCTTGGCTGAAACTCCTTCTTTCTTAGCACCTGGAAACTGATTCAGGGCTGATCCAAGCCGGTTCAGGACCTGCCCGGGAATCAGGTCGAATCAGCCCCAAATGACTTCGAACCACCTCAGGATCACCAAGACGTCAACATCTCCCGCTCACTCAACCCTATCTTCGACCTCCATTATATGTTATACCGCGAGGTTGAACTAAAATCGGCACTCCTCCTAGGGTCGGACCCAATCTGATCTTGTAATGCTGATTCGGAGCAAGTTCGCTGACCCCTGACGCTTGTTTCAGTTGATATGCCCCATTAAGCTCACCATTTCACACATTGGACCCCGTCATACACTTGATCTTCATACTCTAGGGCGGGACCAAATCGTTCGGCCGGTCAACCGAGATCTCAATATCACATCAGCTCGAACCACTTAAATCGGCGATGATCCACTCCAATTTCCAGGTCTACCACACCTGATATCAAACCGTCCATAACACTGTTTATCACATATGTCTTGACCGGTCCGGTCTTGCACGAACCCGGTCCGGTATATGGATATTCACATCCGATCGTTATATTTACTGGTCCATTGTTCTCTTGGACAGGGAGTGACAACGAGACTTCCGTGAACACATTGTGAGGTTCGGTGATCTTCCGGTCGGCACTGATCTGGAAGTATCCATAGACGGCATTGTCAATCAGTCTCTGATAGATCGGCGAAGCGTTCTTCAATCTGAACGGCATCTGGTTCCATTCGAAAAGGCCGGAAGGTGTAACAAAGCTGATTTCTCTCGAGCACGATCGGTCATCGAAACCACCCAGAAACCACTAGCCATGGCTAGTGAACAAAACCATAAAACTTTATCTAGATCCTCAAGTAAATCATTTATGAAGGGCATCGGATAAACCATCAACTTCGTGAGGCGGTTCACCATCCTATAGTCGATACAAAGTCGAATATCGACCCCGTTCTTTTTTTATCACAATCACAATCGGTGATGCCCACTGCGATGTTGAAGGTCGGATAATTTTCGTACTCAACAAGCCCTTGATCGGGTCTGATAGATTTTCCCGGTATTGTGGTGCGACTTTGCGACAACGTTGAGCGATCGGTCTCGCATTCCCCACGTCAATATCACAAACAGCTCCATAAGCAGCTGGGGGTAGGGCATTACCCTTCCCAATCAATAAAATAAAAAAATGACGCCTTTTCCAGATGATCTTCTTTAGTTGATCGATCTGCTCGGGAGTGTTCACTTCGGGATCACCGTCTGTAGATCTTCCAGGGTGACCTCTGGTATATTGGGTGATGCTTCCGGCAAAACTATCATCTGCTTCTCGAAACCTTCAATGTATTGATCACCACCTTCATGTGTGAGCCGGGTCTAATGACACTCAAAACCTGTGGACCTTTTTTGACCCGGCTTTCCCCTGTCGCTTAGACCGACGGTCTTCTGATCAACAGCTTGGTCGGAATAGCATATTCCGGCTTCCCAACCAAAGGTGAGGTATCTTCGGCTACCAGGTCTTCGTCACTGATCAGGTCTGTAGTGGCCTGATAAGCCAGATTCTGCCATTCAATGTATCTTCGTGATCCTACTGAGACATACCCGATCTGTCGAGGTACTTTCCCTTCGGGTAACCACATCCCTAGGGTCATGTCTTCGTGAACGATTAGCGACTGATCAGATATGTTAGTAATCCTGATGTAACTTGATCTGCCGACGCCCTTTACGAACGTTGGTACCCATCGTTCACCACGGGTTAGCAAGAATTTCTGCTGCCGATCACTCGGCCGAATCATCACGTCGACTGATCGTGCTACCTCGATGTTTTCATACTGACCCATTTTATGCATCCACATATGGGTACCATATAAAGGACGTCGGCCGGATAACTGTATTTGCACCTCATCCGGAAGAGTCAGGGTTCCATGAGACAGGTCGAGCCGTATACCGGCTAGCACCATGAAATCCATTCCCAATATCGCGTCTTGACCGGCTAACCGGCCAACCCAGGCGTTGAAATAGTAGACAAGGAAGCCTGCCAGAGTGATTTTTTCACGTGATCGCTCTTTGGACATATACGAACTTTCGCCGATCCCAACACCTTACGAGCAAAGGCGGAGTCGATAATCAAGACTTCTGCTCCGGAGTCAAGTAGAATAGTGGATTTTTCGTTGTTAATCTTCCCATTAGCTTTTGCTTGTTTAAACCACTTGTCGGGAGATTGATACTTCCAGTATCCTCGGGATTCACCGAGCAGTAGATCCAACTCCATGATCACGTCCAAACGGGAATATTCATCCACTCTGAGACTGTGAATCGGACACCGATCGGCACATTTTGAAATAGAACATGTATTGTCGGTTATCTCCTTTTCCTCAAACTTATTTGCGCTACCGACACATGCATAGATGCAGAGCGTAGATCGCTCGGCTCGAACCAGATTCCAACCTGGCGAGCGATCTAGTTTACCATTTTCTCGACATCTGGTGGGAGCATGCCAGCATGTTTAGTCGGCACATACCACTTGCGCATCTTATTGAAAAAATCTTCAATCGAGCAGGCACCGGCGTCGTGAACCTTCCCACAGATCTTGTACACGAAAAACCAATGATCAGAGAGATGGCCCTTACGATAACACTTCCCGCACGTAATTCTTTTCCAACAATCACGATCGCCATGCTTAGTCGACCCACAATATACACATTTCTTGCGAGGTCGGTCCTGATCAGGTTGAGCCCCACCGGATTTTCGTCCATCATTGCCATTTATCGATGATATGCTCCTCGTCCGGGCCAAAACTTTATTGGCCACTTACTTCTTCCGAACCGGAACTGTCCGATTCCTTCGTAATAATTGGAATCGTCCTGGTTGGTCGTGCCGCTGGTATCTTGCCTTGGTCCGGGTGTGGTTTCGACCAGTACCGGCTTGATCCTACCTCGACCTTGGGTTGTCGACTTTTGATCCGCTGTAGCGTTCTCAGGGTTAGTTCCAATTCTTCCGCATTGCTTATTGGGAGCAGGGTTAGCTGATCAGCCAAATCACGATTGTCCAAAGTGCCAATAAAGTATTCGACATGCTCGCGAGCTATATTCGGGTGTCGTGGATCCTTGATCGGCATTTTCGCGCGTAGACCAGCAACATTCAACCGGTGTAAGTATTCAATCGGTGTTTCATCGGATCTTTTCTTCATATGATAATACTGTCTTGCGACAGACACCCCTGAGTTGCAATATTGCTCTTTAAATTCTTCACACAATTGAGACCACTTCAAGCGTTCTTCTCGGCTCAGCTGTTTAAGCCAGTTCTTGGCCGGGCCCTTCATCAAATCACCGAAAATCAGACATCTTTCACCTTCCGGTGTCTTATCTCTCAAGAAGGCTGATTTAGTCCGGCTGAGCCAGGCTCTCGCCTGACCATCATCCATATCCTTGTCGGTGAAATCTTTTATTTCCGAGATCACCGACATCCGAGCTCGAGTGATTGTTCCAGAGTCACTATCAAATGCCTGCGTCGAGGCCATATTTGCTCTACGAGGCATCTCCATATCCAAATCATCCGGATCAAAATGTTGACTGATCCCTCCATCTGATTTCATATCCACATCACTACATGGAGGTGATTTATGGAGTCGATCTTGATGACCGACCTGGCATATCGATTGAACAATTCCGGCTGATCGAACTGATTTCATATCCACATCTACAGGTTTCTTGACTGGTTTAACAGTGGATTGGTTCATGTTTGGTATCGATTGCCATGGTTGTCCTTGCTCAGGTGTATACTGAGGTAATCCGCGTTGTTCACCCACAAATCGATCCATCATAGTCGTGAACATGGTTCTCATTTGCTCTGGGACTTCTGGTATGCCGATAGGGTTATTGTTGGGAGTCGGATTGTTCTGTGCGACTTCTTGAGCATCTTCAAAACTGTCGTCTGATCCGACTCGACCAGATTCGGGCTTCCTTTTCCTGTTCTGCGACTCGATCTTGGGGTCAATCTGCTTGACTTCTTTCAGGCCCAACGTCATACGTGTTACTCCAACCGAGGAGTCGGTGGAGTCCGCTCCAGACTGTGATGACGATTGATATATTGACTCAATATCCATAGGATATTCAACCAACTGCGATCGGTGTGAAGGATCCGCGATCGGCGACTGGACCCCGGGGTTCGCCCCGAGTAGCGAGGCGAGGTGATCATACAGCATTGTCATAGCTTCTCTGATCGTCCCTTGGTCTAGATCGAACAGCATATTCGCGTCGAACGCACCAGTAGTGAAACCAACTTCGTCGATCTGGACCAGGAGATTTCTGATCAGGTCGAGTCGGCTATCCGTGATATCCGACCTAGTCGCCCGACTCTCAAGCTTCCCGATGATCTTGGGTTTGATGATTTTCATCACCCGGTTGTTAGCTAGAAATTTGTTAAACTCCCGAAGGTAAAACTACATCCTGAACCGTGTTTTTATTCGGCTGGTTCGGGCTTCTCTACATCTTCTTCGAACATCTTCGGTTTAGGTTTTACAGATTGTTTAGGTGGATCATATTGATCCGCCCCCATGTCATTTTTATCTTTTCCAATTTTCTTTTTATGCATAGGATCGAGGTCGGCGCCCCGACCCTTTCCCGCATTATAGTAATTTTACTATAACCCAGATCGGCCCCGATCGGGGTCATGTGGTGAGTTGTTTCATCATTTATTCGACCTGGAACTCCACCAGACAAGGTTGACCATCGCTTCTTTTAGGTTTTGGACAGCATCGGAGGCGATACGCCTTCCTCCAATACACCCGAAAGGTTTTCTCCACTTTGATTTTCACATCTTTTTCATCATCAAAGGAATCGCGGTGATATCCTGAGTCACCAAATGATCCGGGCACGCGCACCAATTTGGTGGAGCCGATTTCCAAATCCAGGACGGATGTCTTGGGCGGAATCCAGATACCCACTAGCCCGGACGACCAACTCCCGGAGGGGGTACTCCGTTGATCCTGATCGCCATCAGGATCGGATGAATCATCACTATGATGACTAATCCGATCCTCCCGGTCATCCGACCGGTCGTCATGTGCGATAGGATCCATACTGAACTTCATCTCACCTTGTGTACCCATTGATCGTGGGTGGTTACACTCACTCAGGTGGACTCGTTGATGAAAACGATGATCTTGATCAGGTCGGAAGGGATGACCTTCTCGAGACGGGGGTGTTTTCGGGTGGGAATCTTCACCGGAGAACGAGTCAGGGTCGATACTTAACTTCAGTATCTAAGGCACTGATCGGGAAACTTCGTCCAATCAGGCCAGCCAATAAGAACGAGAAACCAAGAAAACCACGATCAACCACGATCAACCACGATCTTCCACAGTAAACCACAAACGTTATCTCCACAAAACCATTCCAATAATAAACGTGTTCCAAACACGTGCGCGTGGGGGGTGAGGTTTTATAACCTAAACAAAACCCGTCGGGAGGCTTCCGGTAAGCAAAAATGCGTCTAAGCGCGTCTTAACCGGGAATTAAGTTGAGCTACAGGGGTCTAGTTAACCCTGTGCTCCCAATGACGACGACACGTGGCGGAGCGACTCTTTGCTTAGGGGTTAAATTCAATCCTGTTATTATATATGCAATGTCCTATACCTAGTGTACCATACACCAACTCATGTGCCTACTTCATACTTCGATCCTGTTCGTTTCGTCTCACGGTTGCGCTAGTACCACCTTACCCATCTTTGTTGCACCTTCAAACTGATCCGTACCACTTCCGGACTGATTATGGTCAAACTCTATAGCGATCTTCAACAATCCTGATTTCTCGATAAGCAGCCTGGATCCAGCTCAAGATCTGCCTCCCAGATACTGTTCGCCCCATATCAAACCCGGCTAAACTGAAAACTCCGTCTCTCTTCACACCTGGAAACCGGTTTGTGGCCGATCGGTTCGGATCATGATCAGCACAGCGATCAGCATAGTGATCGGGGCAGTGATCAGGGCGATCAGCCCCAGATCACCTCGAAACACCCCAGGGTTATCACCACATCGACATTGCTAGTTCACTCGACCATATGCTTGACCTTCATTGCATGTTGGGCCGCAAAGGTCGCACCGACTCAGCATTTCTCGTGAAATTGGACCTGATCAGACCTTCTTGCGTTAATTCTGGATGGATCCATCAACTCTTCACCGCTTGCCTCAGCTTAGTAATGCTCCTACGGCTCGCCACTCAATATACCCAGTTCTGTCCTGTACCCGATCTTCGTGTTCCAGGGCGGGGTTAAGTGACTCGGCCGATCGGGTCGGGATTTTCATGTCACATCCAACTTCAACATCTGTACCGTTCATGACTCATTCCGATAACTGGATTCTGCTGTTCCTGATATATCACTTCGCCATTGATGCCGTATCTCCAGTTTGTCTCGGTTGATCTAGTCGTGCACGTCCACATGAACTCCAATATCCCGATCGGACCGTGACATTCGCCGTTCCATTAATACCCGGGACCAGGCGTAATAACGGTATTCGGGTTATTCCTTCACACTACAACGGCCCGTTGTCATTCGCCTTTCATCGTATACGGAATCAGCCTGTCCCACCCATCAACGGTCCTATCTTGATGGGTGTTCCCATCGTCACCAATCAACGGGCATGTGTGATCCACCTTATTCTTAACTTTTTGTCCGATCGCTTCACAACATTGATACGCCCGATTCTGCCATTTAATATATATTCGTGATCCCACTGAGACATACCCTATCTGTCGAGGTACTTTCCTTTCAGACAACCACATCCCTAGGATCATGTCTTCATGAACAATTTATGACTGATCCGATATGATGGTAATCATGATATAGCTTGATCCACCAATTCCTTTGACAAGTCGGTACCCATCGTTCACCACGAGCTAAACACAGTTTCTACTACCGATCAGTCGACCGGATCTTCACATCAGCCGATCGGGCTACCGCAATGTTTTCATACTGACCCATTTGAGCATCTGCACATGGGTAGCATATAATAGACGTCGGTCGGATACCTGTATCTGCTCTTTCATATGGGAGGGATAGGGTTCCATGAAAATAATCAAGCCGTATACTGGTTGGAACCATGACATCCATTCCCAGTATCGTGTCCTGACCGGCTAACCGGCCGGTCCAAGCATTGAAAAACTAGACCAGGGAACCGGCCAAGGTGATTTTGGCACGTGACCGTCCTTCGGTCATGTACGAACTTTCACCGATCCCAGCACATTCTTGCCTCTGGGTACTGTCTATACCCGACATCCCACCTTACGAGCAAAGGCGGAGTCTATAGTTGAGACTTCTGCCCCAGATTCAAATAGAACAGTGGCTTTTCATTATTAATTTTCCCATTAGATTTTGGTTGTGTAAAACACTTGTCGGGAGAGTGATACTTCCAGTATCCTTGAGATTCACCAGGCAGTAGGTCCAACTCCATGATCAAATCCGATCAGATATAGTCGTCCACTCTGACACTATCAATCGGATACCGATCGGAACAATTTGAAATAGAACATGTATTGTCGGTTATCTCCTTTTCCTCAAACTTATTTCTGCTACCGACGTATACATAGATGCTGAACGTAGACCGCTCTGCTCGAACCGGATTACAACCTGGCGAGCGATCTAGTTTAACATTTTCTCGACATCCAGTGGAAGCATGTCGACATGTTTGGTCGGCACGTACCACTTGCGCATCTTATTGAAAAAATCTTCAATCGGGCAGGCACCGGCGTCGTGAACCTTCCCACAGATCTTGTACACGAAAAAACAATGATCAGAGGGATGGCCCTTACGATAACATTTCCCGCACGCAATTCGCTTCCAACAATCACGATCGCCATGCTTAGTCGACCCACAATGTACACATTTCTTGCGAGGTCGGTCCTGATCAGGCTGGTTTCCGCCGGATTTCCGTCCTTCAAAACCATAAATCGATGATCTCGGGCGGATTACCGGTTCCGCCGTGAAAATATGCCCATACTGTTATTCTCTGAGCGTAAACTTGACCGGTCACTTTCTTCCCCCGAACAGGAACCATCCGATTTCTTCGCAATCATCTGGATCACTCTTCCGCTGGTGTAACAGGCTAGCTGTTACTGCCTTACACTGTAAAATTGCAGTGAGGAAGCGTGCAAATAGTTAGGACCAAATGTAATTTGGTCCTCCTTAGTTTATTTAAGACAAACTTTACCTAGACTATTTAATTAATTAAATAATGTCTCTTATATATATATATTAATATATATACTTAAGGTCACGTGTCTACAAGAAGGTAAGTTTAAGAGTCAATATATTATGAGTGCTTTAGAGTTAATAACTATAATTAATCTAAACTAATCATACAAACATGTAGTATAAAGCTGGTCGGAATGATATCTATATCATTAGATTACTTGTTAGATTCGCTAATTGTATCAGAATCTGTTCTCAAGGTGGATTATAACAACTTATAATCCAATATTCGCATTTTCAGACATTAAGTCTGAAATTGAACCGTGATATTTCAACTTAAATATCACTAATGTAATGGCACCCCATTACAGCTGGTGTCTTGACCTGGTCCGGGTATGGTTTCGATCAGTATCGGTTTGATCCTACCTCGACCATGGGTTCTCGACTTTTAGCTCGCTCTACCGTTCTTAAGGTTAGTTCCAATTCTTCCGCGTTACTTATACGAAGTATAGTTAGCTGATTAGCCAAGTCACGATTTTCCAAAGTACCGATAAAGTGTCCAACATGTTCGCGAGCCATATTCGCGTGCCGTGGATCTTTGATCTGCATTTTGGCTCGCAGACCAGCAACATTCAACCGATGTAAATATTCGATCGGTGGTTTATCGGATCTTTTCTTCATATGGTAGTATTGTCTCGCGATTCCTTATCCACGTCACTACGTGGGGGTGATTTGTTGAATCGGTCTCGATGACTGGTTTGGCATATTGATCGTACAATCTCGGCTAATTTGATCAATTCCATTTCCACATCTACAGGTTTTTGAACCGGCTTAGCCGTTGAATGATTCATGTTCGGGCTCGGTTGCCATGGTTGCCCTTGTCCAGGTATATACTGGGGTAATTAATGTTGTTCTCTCACGAACCGGTTCATCATAGACGTGAAAATGGTTCGCATTTGCTCCGGAACTTCCGTTATGCCGGTGAAATTATTATTGGGGGTCGGGTTAATTTGTGCTGTTTCTTCAGCGTCTTCGAAACTGTCTTCTGACCCGACTCGACCCGGTTCAGGCTTTCTTTTCCTGTTCTGCGACTCGGTCTTGGAGTCGGTCTGCCTGATTCCCTTCGGGTCCAATGTTATACCAGTCACTCCAACCGAGGAATCGGTAGAATCCGCTCCGGACCGGGATGATGATTGATATATCGATTCGATATCCATAGGATATTTTTTTAATCCACTGTGATCGGTGTGAAGGATCTGCCGGCGATGACTGGGCCACGGGATTCACCCCGGGAAACGAGGCGGGGTAATCGTACAGCGTTATAATAGCTTCTCTGATCGTCCATTGGTCTAGATCGAACAGCATATTCGCGTCAAACGCACCAGTAGTGAAACCAGCTTCATCGATCTGGGCCAGGAGATTTCTGATCAGGTCGGGCCGGCTACCAGTGATAACCGGCCTAGTTGCTCGACCTTCTAGCTTCCGAATGATCTTAGGTTTGATGATTTTCATCACCCGGTTGTTAGCTAGGAATTTGTGAAACTTCCGAAGGTAAAACAAGCGTTCTACATCCTGAACCGTGTTTTATTCGGCTGGTTCGGGCTTCTCTACATCTTCTTCGAACATCTTCGGTTTAGGTTTTACAGATTGTTTAGGTGGATCATATTGATCCGCCCCCATGTCATTTTTATCTTTTCCAATTTTCTTTTTATGCATAGGATCGAGGTCGGCGCCCCGACCCTTTCCCGCATTATAGTAATTTTACTATAACCCAGATCGGCCCCGATCGGGGTCATGTGGTGAGTTGTTTCATCATTTATTCGACCTGGAACTCCACCAGACAAGGTTGACCATCGCTTCTTTTAGGTTTTGGACAGCATCGGAGGCGATACGCCTTCCTCCAATACACCCGAAAGGTTTTCTCCACTTTGATTTTCACATCTTTTTCATCATCAAAGGAATCGCGGTGATATCCTGAGTCACCAAATGATCCGGGCACGCGCACCAATTTGGTGGAGCCGATTTCCAAATCCAGGACGGATGTCTTGGGCGGAATCCAGATACCCACTAGCCCGGACGACCAACTCCCGGAGGGGGTACTCCGTTGATCCTGATCGCCATCAGGATCGGATGAATCATCACTATGATGACTAATCCGATCCTCCCGGTCATCCGACCGGTCGTCATGTGCGATAGGATCCATACTGAACTTCATCTCACCTTGTGTACCCATTGATCGTGGGTGGTTACACTCACTCAGATGGACTCGTTGATGAAAACGATGATCTTGATCAGGTCGGAGGGGATGACCTTCCCGAGACGGGGGTGTCCTCGGGTGGGAATCTTCACCGGAGGATGGGTTAGGGGTCGGCACTTAATTAAAGTATCTAAGGGCACTGATCGGTAAACTTCGTCCGATTAGGCCAGCCAATAAAACGAGAGATAACGAGGAAACCACGAAACCACGATCTTCAACAGTAAACCACAACGTTATCTCCACATAACCTTTCCAATTAATTAAAACGTGTTCAAAACACGTGCGCGTGGGGGGTGAGGGTCGAACACCTAAACAATTCCCGTCGGGGGACTTCCGGTAAGCCAAAATGCTTTTATGCGCGTCTTAACCGGGAATTAAGTTGAGCTACAGGGGCCGAGTTAACCTTGTGCTCCCAATGACCGCAACACGTGGCGGAGCGACTCTTTGGTATGTAAATTCAATCCTTTTATTATATATGCAATATCTAATACCTAATGTACCTTACACCAACTTATGTGAACCACCTCATACTTCAATCTTGATCATCTTGTCACAAAGTTATTCCGGTACCACCATAAAACAATCTTCAACGCTTCTTTAACCTGATCCGTACCACTTTAGACCGACCTTCAGCCGATCCTGATCAGGTTCTCCGCCGATCTTCAACCAACCTGATCTTCAAGTATCAGCACGGAACCAGCTCAGGATCGGCCTCTTGGGATGTTGTTCATCCGATTCAACACCGATCTTGGCTGAAACTCCTTCTTTCTTAGCACCTGGAAACTGATTCAGGGCTGATCCAAGCCGGTTCAGGACCTGCCCGGGAATCAGGTCGAATCAGCCCCAAATGACTTCGAACCACCTCAGGATCACCAAGACGTCAACATCTCCCGCTCACTCAACCCTATCTTCGACCTCCATTATATGTTATACCGCGAGGTTGAACTAAAATCGGCACTCCTCCTAGGGTCGGACCCAATCTGATCTTGTAATGCTGATTCGGAGCAAGTTCGCTGACCCCTGACGCTTGTTTCAGTTGATATGCCCCATTAAGCTCACCATTTCACACATTGGACCCCGTCATACACTTGATCTTCATACTCTAGGGCGGGACCAAATCGTTCGGCCGGTCAACCGAGATCTCAATATCACATCAGCTCGAACCACTTAAATCGGCGATGATCCACTCCAATTTCCAGGTCTACCACACCTGATATCAAACCGTCCATAACACTGTTTATCACATATGTCTTGACCGGTCCGGTCTTGCACGAACCCGGTCCGGTATATGGATATTCACATCCGATCGTTATATTTACTGATCCATTGTTCTCTTGGACAGGGAGTGACAACGGCATCATCTTGTTTTTCTCCACGTTTTACGATAGCCCGTTATCACTTATGTACCATCCTGAGTGGAACCAACCTGTCCCACCCATGAACGGTTCTGTCTCGATGGGTGTTCCCGCAGCCACCAATCAACAGTCGTATGTGGACCACTTATTCCTGATTTTTGTAAACTCACTCTACCACCACCGCTCGGCACGAACCAAATTCCAACCTAGCGAGATTTTTAGTTTACCATCTTTTCCACCTCTGGTGGCAACATTCCAGCATTCTTGGTCAAGACATACCACTTCTTCATCTGGTTGTAGAGCTCCTCGATGGGGCAGAGTCCAGCTTCGTGCACCTCTCCGCAAGTTTTGCAGGTGAACAGTCAGTATTCAGCCGGATGTCCTTTACTTTTTTTTGCACTTCTCGCAGGTCAGCCGCTTCCAGCAGCTTCTGTCGTCATGGTTGATGGACCCACAGTGGGTGCACTTCCGTCTGGGGTAGTCCTGGTCAGCTCGAGCAGGAAAACACCTCTGTTGGTCCGACCCAGATGCGGGTCTGGACCGCTGACTGGCTTCTGCTGAGAACAGATACCGGTATTGTTCCTCTTGGGATTCGCCACCAGACCGTTAGCATTCCTCTTCCTAACTGGTTGCATCCGACTCTCGGGCCACCATGCGGACGGCGCTCGCCGTCCTGGTTGATGGCGGCCTGCTTCCTTGATCCAGGCTAGAGTGGGACATGTACCTGCCCATTCCAACTGCTGCCTTATGACCCCGCTTCTTCGCCCTCTGGTAAGTCCGTAGCGTCAGTTCCAGCTCCGTAGTATTTTTAAGTCGTAGCAGCGCAAGCTGGTCTGCCAATTCCCAGTTGTCCGGCGTGCCGATGAAATGTTCCACGTGTTCTCGGGCAGCTTTCGGCCGGTTGGCATCTTCCTTGACCGGTATGTTGGACTACATTCCTGCGACATTCAAACGATGAAGGTTTTCCAGAGGGGTTCGTCTGCTATCTTTTGGTATGGAAGTACTGACGTGCCACCGACATTCCCGATACACAGTAGTGTTAACTAAATGCTTCGGCCAACTGCCACCAATCGTCTCGGACATCCCGGCTGAGCGGCTGTATACAGGTTTTTGCTGGCCCCTTCCGTAGGCCTCCGGAAATTAGGCATTTCTCATAGTCTGGAGTACGTTCTCTGAGGAATGCTGATTTCGTTTTGCTTAGCCATCCTCGGGCCGGGTCCTCGTCCATGTCCCGTCCAGTAAAATCCTTCAACTCCGACGTGGCCGGCGACTAGGCGGGTCAGAATGAGCTCACCCTGCTTAGACTGCACTGACATCGATCGATATCCTCGCATAATGTTGGGCTGGTCCAGGCACCCGTCTCTCCCGATGGGCCGGCTAGTCCTTTGGTCCTGGACTGTGGCGGCCAGCACTGGACCGACGTTGCTCTTCCAAGTATCTTTCCATCATAGCCGAAAACATACTCTGAGGTGGTCCGGCACTTGAGGGCCGGCTTGCGAGCCCACTTGAGGGGTGACTTGGTAACCATCTTGGTGGTCGGCTTGGGATTTCTTCTTCTTACGCACATCCACGTCTTTTCCCCTTGGATCTGGATCCGCCGTTGCCGTCCGGGTCTGGACGCTATGCTGTTTGGCTACTTTCTGATCGGGCGCATCTGTATCTTCGTATCCCCCAAACTTGGTGGCCATTGCCACTCGCACTGCTCTCCTCGGGCCAAGCGTCATGCGGGTAATACCCACAGATGAGGCCGTCGAATCCACTTCCGAAGGGGAAGACTCGTATTGCAAAGAACCTGAATGTATTCCGGCCGGTCTGCCTGCTGCCGGTGGTGAAGGTGGGGTCTCCTCAGGTGTTGTCGCCATCTTCTGCGGTGGGGAGCGGCCCACTAGCGGTACCATGTGGTCGTGAAGCGCACTGGATGCCTCCTCCAGCCTATCCGCCTTCTGGTTGGGGTCGAAAGCGCCGGTGCTGATGCCGGCTTGCTTGAGTTGATCAAACAGTCCTCTAACAAGGGCCACGTGGCTGTCTGAGAAAAATGGTAGAGAAACGGGGCCCTTTAATCCACCCAGGATTTTTTCGTCGAGTTATCTTCAAGACACCATCCTTTCGTAAGAACTGATTTAACTCACGAAGGTGGTAAGCCCGCTCCATTTAACCTTCTCTGATAGGCCGTCCAGCTTTTCTTCTTCTTCTTCAAAACGTGGCATATCCTTGTGAGGTGGATGGACTGGTCCTTGCCCGTCCAGCATTCTTAGGGGTAGGTGACCTGGATAGTGACCTGGTCCTGCGCTGGCCAGCTTTCCACTCTGGTCATATCCAATCTTCGGTTCTTATTCTTTCTTTATTTCTTCTTCTTTAATATCCATTACATGCACTTGTTTCTTTGGATCATGGTCAAACCCATGATCCTTTCTCGGACTATGGTGACCTGCACCATAGTCCGAGCCGTTTCCATCTGGGGCATAGTGACCGGCACCATACTCCTGACCAGATCCAGTAGGAGCCTCCAGGGGAGTAACTTCTTCTTTAATGTCGACCTCATACTCCCCCAATCCGAGTTGACCATCGCCTCTTCAGCAGCATTGGGGGCGATATGCCTTCCCCCAATGCACCCGACACAACGTTTTCAACAAATTTGACAGGTTTTGGTATTTCGCCCACTAGGGACTTGCGGTGATATCCAGGGTCGGCAAGAGATCCGGGCACGCGCACCAATGTGGTGTAGTCGCTCTCAGAAATTCCTTCTGAGATGCGAACACCCACGGGGGGCCAGATGACTGACTGTCGGATGGGGTACTCTGTCCATCCAGGTTTTGATCCGAGCCAGCATCAAGCCGGATGGAGCGGTCACTTCCATCACCTTGGCCATGACGACTGGTGTATGGGGTGCCATTACATAAGTGATATTTAAGTTAAAATATCACGGCTCAATTTCAGACTTAATGTCTGAAATGCGAATATTGGATTATAAGTTGTTATAATCCACCTTGAGAACAGATTCTGATACAATTAGCGAATCTAACAAGTAATCTAATGA
>MIQA02023528.1:0-12132 GCA_001887855.2 Sclerospora graminicola
GATGCTAACAATCTACAGCTTTACCTCGCTAAAAGGGGCGATGCATGGTTGACGGAAATGGAAGTCAGACACGTGACTGACACTAACGATCTGACGCATTTGGGGTTTGCACGAGCGAAATTCGCCCGCGTTGGTCTATCGGAGCAAGATGTGCTCCATGAACTCGACAAAGACGACGTCGCAGCAGGAAAGGGGCCTGTGAATGTGCTCGTTTCGACAGAAGTGGAGGAACCTCCACACAAAAAGCCCAGGACAGCAACTGCCATCCAAGACGTGAATATTGAGTCGATTGGGAAGAACTTGGATATCGATGCGTGGCAAGTTGGTGGCATCTCTCTCAACATTTGCCACGTCGAGTCCGATTTCCCTAAGTGGTTCTACGTTCGAAGGGAAACGCTTGATATCATAAACCTATTCAAATACTATATGAGTGAGAATCGTAGAATAGTATTTCTGGGCTCGCCTGGCGTGGGCAAGAGCATGCTGGTTGTGCTGTTTGCTTTCTACATGGCCTTGCGTCAGAAGAAGCGTGTCGTGTTGTTCCGAAGGAAGCAGGCATCAGAGGTAGGATACTCCATGCTCTATCTGGAACCAGAGATGAAGAACTGCTGGCGAATGGACCCCGCGTGGATTAAAGATCTTGATCTCCAGCTACTTGTAGGCACTGAATTGTGTCTGGATGGATTCCAGAAAAGTGACATTAAAAACAACTTCAATGAGCTAGCACGGTTCCGTTTGCTTGACACGTCCCTCCAGTACGACATAAAGGACAAGGAGTTGGTTGGACTCAGTCCATGTCTCGTGCCATTTTGGTCCAGTTTGGATTTGAACACGATTGGCGCGCATCTTCAATGGAACAATCTCAGGATCAAGGAGAGTTACTTTTACTCGGGTGGCAATTTACGCGACTTTTTGTCGGAAAAGGTCGATGTCACGGAATCGATTGACTCTGCTATCAAATCCGTCGATTTGTGTGCTGCAGAACTTTTGAAAACCCAGTATGCTGTTGGATCTCCGTTACAACTTGATCGCATACGGATGGTGGGAACTCGAGCGAACGACCAGAGCGGTTTAGACAAGTATTTGGATATTATGTCGTGGTGTTGTCTGATCACGTCCGAGTATGCGTTGAGGCAACTTAGCAAGATTGTGAAGGCTTCCTACTACAAGGAGTTGTGGTCCAATGGTCGCATGCTTGGAGACAATGGGTTGATGGATATTGCATTTGAGAATTACGTGCATATAATGGCAAGGGATGGAAAGAAGATCGAGATGCAAATGAGGGTGTACGACCAAGAAAAAGCAATACAACATACCTATGTTGCATTGGAGTTTGAAGCCAAGTCGTACCGCAACGAAGGTACGAATGAAGCAGAATGCGATGCAATAATGAAGCAACTGGCAAGTTCGAGTGAAGATTATTGGTATCCCACCAGTCGTTCTTTGGTGGCCATCGATAGTGTCGCCAAGCTGAACTGGTGTCGCCAGCAGAACGTGGTTGGATTGATTCAAATCACGAAGTCAGAGCGCCACACAATCAATTTGGACGCGCTCCACGAGTATGCAGGTTTTCTTTCGAACGACTGCAGCTACATTGCGTTGGTGCCAGACAAGGAGACGTGTGATGCGTTTCGGTTCGATCCAGTTGATCCTAACACCAGCGTGCCGTTGTATGTTGCATACATCACAAACTTTGTAGCTTGATGACCAAAGTTAGCCAATAGGCAACGCTCGCAAATACTGCACTTCAGGACAAAAGTGTGGCCACCCTGCATTTTCTTATTCAAGTTATGTTATGTTAGTTATTCATGAGATCACAACTCCGATCACCACACCCCCTGTACCTCGTCTATGGTACATTGTACCAGGGTAGGACTAATAAAGAGAGCCACCCCCCTTTTTGTTACGTGCACACACCCATGTACCATAAAGTAGGTACAACGCTCCGTAACACGACAGGACCGTCATTTTTAGCCGTCTTTGTAGCAAAAAGATTACCAGCAATTCCACCTCAAATGCTAACAATGTCCTCTCTTCGTTGACCTGCATCAGGCTAATTTATTGGTGTTTATCATGCGCTCAGATAATATGTAGACACCAAAGATGAAAAAGCTAAGAGCTGCGAGAAATCAATTAAGGAACATTAATAAGCAAAAGCTTCTGCTCTTTCCTTTAAATCGGCTTTGATTTTATCTGTAAATTCTTTGACCCTCTTTTGTAATGAACTACAAGCCATCTGGTTTTAAATCAAGAGGAACACTATTTTATGCTCGTTATGTAGTTTGTTGATAATAGGTTGCTGGATGGTCTTGCTATGAAAAAATAAAACTTTAAACTCGGACGACGTAGACCTATAGCTTGACAATTGCATCCGGGCGATCTGGGTATCTTAATTGGAATAGAAAAAGGAGTGTTCCGAATACGGACAGAATAGATGATAGGCTGCCACGGAATAATAATTCTGTAACGCCGAGTCTGATTCTGACCAGCACGCAATTAGTAATACACGGGCTAGTCGTAATATTGGTACAATTTTATCGACAGTCATCAAAGACCTTTAAAACAAGTGTTTAATGGTCATGCATCAGCTAAGTGTCCTTGGCCTTCATGTTATTATCTCTTTCTAATTTAGCAGGTGCGTTGACTTCATTCTTTACGGTACGATGTACTTATTTTATGGTACAGGGGTGTGCACCTAGTGGCTCCCTTAATTAAAAGGTAGCGACGTTCCTATTCATTCCAGATGGCACGACGGGAAAATCCGCCCAGCCGTTTTTTTGGGGATTTGTTATTTGCACCCACCCCCCACCGGATTTTCGGACATCCAGTACCGTAAGACAGTACGATGTACCGTCCTGACCAGGTGTAGAAGTCGTAATAAGTGTAATTACAAAACACAAATGATTGGAGACGTAAAAAGAGTAATTACAATCACCAAAATGATTGGTTGCAAAGATTTTGATAAAAGCAATCAGTGCCCAAGCGACCACCCAGGAGGGTGTATTGAGGGGGTCGTGTCGAACGCGGTGTGGCAACCACGGTTGTCGCCTTCTCGAAGGTTAATTCCCCCTTGGGTCTCCAGGTTTGTACCTTTTTCTTTTAATAAACCCCCACTTTTGGTGGCTCAATGGAAGGGCCCCCGCAAGGGAAGGTCGTAGGTTCGATTCTACACAAAGTTTATCTCTGTTATCTCTGTGTCGTGCGCAGTATATGACGTATGCTCAAAGCAACCCAAGCAAACTATTTCTATATTGGTTGATAATGACGGCCATGTTCGAGTCTTGGAATAACAACTTTTGTCAGGAGTTTTTGTTTTTATTCGTGGGCTTGGTTATTCGTGGCTCCATTGGATACTAGTGGAGTGAAAATGGAGTATTTGTTGGCGCTAGATAATACGATGTTTCGCTTCTTTCCGTTGTTACTTTGGATCCATTAGCTTCAATTTTCGCTTATCCGGATGATTATCGTGGAAACAAATGGATCATTGCAACTCTTTTCGTCCCGCTATCGACGAGATGATGTTGTAATTCTTCCTGAACGGATAAAAGAAGATACGAGCTGCAAGATGCAAACATTTTTCGTCGACTCGAATGGTTACCAATGAAATCTGAGATGTACTGAACAATCTCGTCTATGGATTAAATTGAAGTCGAGTAGGTGCCAAGTGGTATTCCTGCAGGACTGTAGCGAGTGATGGTAGAGGACGGTTTTGACCAACTTGCTCAAACATAGATGGAAGGCGTCGCGTACCTCGTGGTCCGGCGCCTTTTCTGTGATGTTGAACAGTGTGGCTTTCCGCGCGCTTCTCCCAGCGCTCAGCCCGTCTCTCAGCAGTCGTTACTGGATCAAGTATTTGTGGTGGCCGAGGGATAGGTGCTCAACCTCGGTCAATCCACCAGTGTGCGTGAAAGTCATGGGGGGTGGAGAGCGACCGTACTTGCCCAGTCGACTTAGCTTGTGTGTGCAGGGCAGACCAGTTGCCAACGTAAAATTACCGGTGCACTGCGTTTGGGTTATAGAGCAGGACTGGAGCACACACTGCTTTAGGGCGTGGGAATGGATGATTCTTGCAACACGGCTAAAGAGAAGGCCTCGAAAGGATGCAGGGAGCTTAATCTCATCATTGGACACTGCCGTTATGTGAGCCTAAAGGGAGAGAGACCACCACAATTACATTCGTTTGTACACGGTAAGTAGATTGCCATTAGAGTCATTTAGCCACGCCTTCAATTTGGCATGATAGCCTTCGACGCGTGATGTACTTTGTAATCCAAAATGAGAAACGTTGCTTGTCCAGCATCGAACGATCCGACGTTTCCATATATCCAACCATACATCGTCAATATATGATGTTTCTACTGGTGACATCTCATGAAAATGCTGCCACTGCTGTTCATATTCGACAGTTGTTATAGATCGTGTCAAAGCTATGACAGCATCACAAATTGCCCTATGTTCCTTAAAGTCTTTCCACTTCGGATTGTTTGCTGTGTATGCCTCGCCATCTATAACTTTGGGATAAGTGCGAGTTCTAGCATGTCTCTCCACATCTTTAATGATATGCCAGAGACAAAGCAACACAGGCACTGATTGAAAAGCAGTTTCGAGAGCGTACAGAAGGGCGAGATCACGGTCCACGAATATAAACTGTGGATCCGACTCTCACATTGTTTGATAGTGAAAGCTTCATACCCCTTCGAACCAAATTTAAGTGGACAACATATGTTTTTGTGCAAAACTTTGCTGATGTTGTGAGAATGTAATACTCTGATCCATGTTCAAGAGAAAAATTTAAGTTCCACTGTAAGTGAATATCCTTCAATACATTGAAATGTCCTGTGCAAAATATTTAGTGTCTAAATCTGCCATTGCGCGCTAGGTAAACTTGAATTGCTACAAAAATGCAGTCAAACTCTTAGACCCAATGCACGGAGCTCCAAAAACAATAGCCATAATATGCAGCATATCGTTGCTTATTCTTCCATTAAAATGTCTTAAACCGTCATTCGGGAATTTGTTTCATGTCTTGCTGCACAAAGTGGTACTATAAACTGCAAAAATTGATGTCTACATACATTTTGATACCTTCATACACTGCGGCTCATGATTCCTGAAACAAAAGGAAAATTGAGATTTCTCTGCCGCATCTAACCCGATTTAGCTACTGTTTGGATATGTTGTACAGAAAGTAGACAGAACGGCGAGGTATGTTAATAATCGTGATTTCGACAACGTTCGACGCGCTAACATACAAGGACCTGTTTGGGCTCTGGCTCATAAATGATGAAACAAAAGCAATACATTTTTCAAGTCCAATAATGAATTAAATACTTTTAGAGTGATGGTCATTATTTATTAACTGAACTTCAGTATACAATTTGTCCGTGTTCCGAGGAGCGCGGGCTCATTCGTGGCCTATGTTAGGCTGGGAGTTCTGTCCACTGTCTCGCGCGTGATGCGCCCTTCCTAGGTTGGCGGTGGAAACTCACGCTTCGGGTTCTGCGCCGGCTTGTGGGTGCTTTTACCTACGAGCACACACATGCCGTAACAGGTGCGTACTTATTTTCGTTTTTTTTCTTTATAAATTGAAAATCGACTCGTGCAATATGTTTTTATCTTATTTACCACGTACAGTAGCATAAGAATCGCGTTATCCCTCGTCATCTAAATGGAAGCAACTGGTTTTAGAATCGAGTAGGATCCATATATTCCCTGAAACACTGTACGTTTATCGATTGTTCTAGACTAAATTGACTAACGCGCTCTATCCAAGCAAACTATATAGCATGGAATTCGGTGCAGCATTCAACGCTTCAAGGACTTATTGCTTTATACAAGGACGGTTTCTCAAGGTCATGATGAGTACCGGAAGTAAAATTGTATACTAAAATTCAGTTAATAATAGCGACCATCACTTTAAAAAGTATTACATTCATTATTTGACTTAAAAATGTATTGCTTTTGTCTCATCTAGTAGCTGGTAGCGCTATATCAAATTCTTAATATTGCGTCTTGGAGGTAGTGGTGAAGCCTATTAAGAGCGTCATACACGCATTTTTTTCACTGGCCCCAACACTGATAAAGTAACTAAGTCAACTTCAATTTGCGAGATCTCGGTGGTAGCATCTCCGTCGGGTTGACATTTATGTACTCGTCTCTTTTCTCACTATTTCATTCTTTTATTCGTATGATGGATTACTTGTTCTCGCTTGGCTTGCGCATTCTTTCCATTTTTCCCTTTAATGCCACAATCTTCTTGTGCTCCTCCAGCCACTTTTTCACTATCTCCTTCCGACACTCCTATTCCAATCTTTTCTTCCTCTCAAGCATATGCGACTTCTCCGCGAACTTTAGCGCATTCACAACAGGTGCAAAGCGCTTTCTTGTGTACTCTTCTTCTCACTTTATTGCTTGATAGTTTATCTGATACATTTTTCAACATCGATTGACGTACCATATCCTTCGAATCTACACCATATACCCAGCTCGCGCCTTTTGAAGTTGGATACAGCCATCCGGTCATTTGGACCTGAAATCGAAAAGTGCTTGCAATGGCAGTCGAGGACTGGGGTTGGATTCAGCCTGAGATCTATCGAAAATTGTATCCGATTTAGCCGCAGGAGCAAAGCTGATATTCCGCACAGGACCCTGGATCTTAGGCGCCAATTGTAACAGGGCTACTGTTACGCGGCTTACACTGTGAGATTGCAGTGAGGAAGCGTGCAATTTGTGCAGGCCAAATGTAAATTTGGTCCTCCTTAGTTTACCGTAGATAAACTTAGTAAAGACTAATTAATTTATTAATTAGTCTAGCACTTAAATATATATTAATATATACATCTAAGGCTACTTGAGTGCCAGAAGGTAAGTTTAAGAGTGAATATATTTATGAATGGTTAAGAGCTAACTAGTATAATTAGACCTAGACTAATCATAGTAACATGTAGTATAAAACTGATCTAATGATATCTTTATCATTAGATTACTCGTTAGATTCGATAATTATATCAGAATCTGTTCTCAGGTGGATTATAACAACTTATAATCCAATATTCACATTTCAGACATTAAGTCTGAAATTGAACTGTGATATTTCTACTTAAATATCACTTATGTAATGGCACCCCATTACATCACCCCCCACTCAAGCTGGTTGGCCAATAATATAATTGTAATATTGGCCAATCGAGTGGTGGCACTTGTTGGTCATAACGATATTCTGTTATAACTCATTTTTGACCATAAGGAAACAAATGGTCAGCAAACGCAGCGGCGCTCTTACGGGCACTGCCGATACTCTGGAAACAGGCATCACCTCTGCATCACGTGCGGAGGTGTCGTCGAATGCCGACGCTCCGAATGTAGCGTCGAAGCGAAAGACAAAGCCGAAAGACCGCTTGTCTCTCGTAGTAGACGCTGCGGAAGCAGTGTCTAAGAGAGGGCGGGAAGATGTCGCGAATGCAACATCTTCCGTGCCTCCACCTGCCGTAAGGCGGGTGGCTAAGAAGCCTAACGACATCTTCGGAGAGTCATCTGACTCCGAAGAAGAGGGCGAGGACGATACCGTCCCTGCCAACGATTCTAGCGAGCTTAAGCCCGCTAGAATTGCTTCGCCGTTAAGTGATGGCGAAGTAGAGTCTGACGCCGTCGATTACGACAGCGACAACTCCGTAAAACGGTGGTATGAGGAGCGTAGAGCTCCTCCTGGTCCTCGTCATTCGCCTGGTCGTAGCGAAGACGACTTTGAGGTGGCAGGTGGTGCTCCACCGGCCAAGAAACAACGCGCAGAAGCGGCTTACGCTGCTTCTGAATCACCATGTCGTACGGAACGCCATGTTCCGTACAAAGTGGGGTTTTGGACCCCAGCATGGACGCTTGCGCCCGGAAGTGGTGGGCACACCAAGCGCGATTGTCAATATCCATTATTTGACATTAACGCGCTTGATGATTGCGAAGACCTTCGCAATCATCATTTTGATCGCAGTACCGACGATAGACGTCGGTACTTCATCGACCTTTTCTATCAGGCTCGTTATTACACGAACCGGAAAGGGTCGCGAAAGAATAGGGACGATAAAGACGCCCTTACTCAAAGTTGGAACGCCTTTGTTGAGAATTACAACAAAGGTCCCGACGATTACGTGAACAAAATTCACGTAAACCGTGAGCGCTTCTTAAAGCACTCACGCTCAGGTAAAATGGAGTTCACCCATTTTACTTGCATTAGAGAAGGGCTCTCTTGCGGAGTTCCATCTCACATGACTTTGTTGTCCCAAGGGAGCTCCTCGTTTTACTGATAAGGAGCTTAGAGGGTACCGAGGTTTCTCAGTACCTGCAAATGTTAAGAGCCTCATCGATGCTCTTAAAGCATCGGTATCTAGTACCGAAGCTTTGCAGCCACCAATACCTAGTCTTGATGTGCCGCCAGCATCAACACCTAGTGTTGACGCTTCTTTTCAGTTTGAGGAGAAGTTTCCTTATCAAACTCCTGCAGGAGGTCAGGGGAATCCGCCCTTAGCACCTCAATCGGTTCCCAAGAGTCGAACGCTTGGGAATATCCCAACCAGCGTACCAGGTACTCGGTACGCCGCCCCTTTTTATAGGGAACCGAGCGCTTCGAAAGCAAGCGCTCGAGAATGTAACGCTTGTTCCCCTGACTGTCAATCAGGGGCGGCGGGGGCTGATAATTCCCTCGGCGTTGTTGTTGCGGAGCATGGTTATCAGCTCCGCAAGCTTGAGAAGCACTGTAACGCCTTGGGCGAGGACATGTGCCACTCGATGAAAACTTATCGTTGTCATCGGGACGAGATTCGCGACATTCTGAACGCGCATCTCGTGATGCAGCAGAAGAATGATCTTCTGCTGGTCGAGATCGATCGACTAAAGTCGGAGATTGATCGACAAAAGTCGGAGATGGAAACTCTCCAGACTTCTCACAATCGGTTGGAGACCGATTACAAGTCTCTCTTGGGAGACTTGAAGAAGCACGGCATTCGCCGTGGCGATGCGTCTCGTCCGAAGACGTAGACGATCGGTACGGCTTGAGCCTCCCAACGTAAAACGTTGGATGGAGGCGCATGGCCGCGGGAATGTCTAAAGTGTAGGCATTCCCCTTAACACCTTGGACCTTAAAGGGCCCAATGAACTTAGGGAGCAACTTCCGTGTAGGGAAGTTGCTAATTGCATGTGTAGGCAGATTAGTTGTAGATAACATAACTAATTCACCTCTTTGAAAGGAATTTGTGTTTTTCCTTCCGTTTTTGTCTGCATTCTGCTTCTGCTTGTCAAAAGCGGAAGCAAGCGCGTCTTTTACATAGCATATTACAGCTTGGCGCTGTAATACGAATTCATCTACTGCTTTATTGGCAGTAGATGGGTTGTTTTCATTGTCTACAGCCATTGCTGCAGACACATATTCCGCATAAGCGGCTTCGATTTCCGAAACTGCCTGAGTTTCTTCTGTGGTAACAGTAGAAGACTCATCAGTTTCTTCGCAAGTTGCAACTGCAACTTGTGCATCGACTCGCTCGAAATTTGAGCGGGTCCCTCCCCCACTTAGATTTGGCGTACCGCCAAGTAAAGCCGGGGTTCGTGGATGCCTTAAGGCATTCACGTAGAACGGTGTATGCTTAGTAGAAGCATGCACCGAGTTATTAATTGCAAACTCAGTGAGTGGCAAATAGTCACCCCACTGCTCGAAGGCATGCGCGTATGAACGCAGCATGTCTCCGAAAACGCGGTTAACGCGTTCAGTCTGCCCATCCGTTTCCGGATGGTCCGCATGAGACATCTTCAACTGCGTGCCCAATAACGAGAACGTTTCTTGCTAGAAACGTCCTGTGAATCTCGGATCACGATCTGAGACTATGTTTTCCGGCATTCCGTGTAAGCGGAATACCGTGTCAACGAATATCCGCGCCGTTTGCGCAGCGGTGACATTCGCTGACACTGCAGCAAGATGAACCATCTTACTGAAGCGGTCTACAAAGACTACAATACCTATCTTCCGACTGTGATCAGCCGGAAGTCCAAAGATGAAGTCCATGGAAATGGACTTCCAACACTCTGTCGGAACTGGCAGAGATTGGAGGGGAGCCTGCGCAGAGTGCGCAGGCTTGACGCGCTGGCATATCTCGCAAACGCGTACGTACTTGCGTACCCATTTATACTGGTTACACCAGTAGAAATCGCGTGCGAGAGAAGCATACGTCTTCTCTCGACCTTGATACCCCGAAATCGGTGCATCATGGTACTCAAACAAAATTTGATGTTTGAGATCATCGTCGTTTGGAACGACGATGCGACTAACATCATCTTGGTCTGTGTTATAAAGCAACAGACCATCGTGCAATTGATAACGATGCACGCATGCGCGAAGGAACTCTGGAAGTTCCTTGCGCTTCCGATCAGATTGATCACTTAGGTAATCAATCAGCAGGCGAGGTTCCTTGTCTGTTTCGTACGCTTGTCGTACTTGTCGCACAAGTGACGACGACAGAGCAGTGCAACGTATTGCGTTTGCACTGGTTGCCTCTGTTACAGACGGTTTCGTCTCGTAATCGGGGCGTCGTGATAGCGCATCCGCTATCACGTTCAACTTTCCCGGTTTGTATTCAACCGTGAAGTTGTATTCAGCAAAGAATGACAGCCAACGTGCCATTCTTTGAGAGATGTGTGGTGAATTCACGGCCGTGCGTAACGACGCATGGTCCGTGTAAACCACAAACGGTCTATCTCCTAAGAGATAGATCCGAAACTTTGCCAGTGCATATTTCATGGCAAGGAGTTCCTTGTCATGCACTGGATAGTTGCGCTCGGTTGGGCGCAACTGACGCGATTGATAGAAAATCACGCGATCCCGATGATCGTGATCGCGCTGCATCAAGTCGCAGCCGATGGCGAAATCGCTCGCGTCGCAAACGACGTGAAACGGTCGCTCGTTATCGGCTATTGCCAAGACGGGAGCTTCAGTCAAGCTACGCTTGACTGCATCAAATGCATCTTGGCACTGGGTATCCCAGTGCCATTCGACATCTTTCTTAAGTAATTGAGAAAGAGGTCGGATTAAACCGGCATAATTGCACGAATATTTGTGCAAGTATGTCGCCAACCCAAGGAACTTTCGAAGTTCCTTGACGTTGTTTGGCGTAGGCCATTCAACGATCACCCTGATCTTTTCCGGATCGGGGCGCACTCCGTTCTTGCCTACAAAGCAGCCAAGAACGGGTATCTCAGGTGCACCAAAGGTGCACTTCTTCAAATTTGCATAGCGCTTGTGCTTGCGCAAAAGCTCTAACACCTGACGTAGATATTCTTTATGAACATCTACATCAGTCTTACCATGTTCAGCCTTACTATGGATGAACACGTCGTCAAAATAGCTCGGTGCGAATTCTCGCACCGGGCGCAATAGATGCGTGACGCATCTATTGAAAGTGGCAGGGGCATTTCGAAGCCCTTGCGGCATAACAAGCCACTCCCAAAGCATACCGCTTGGAGTGCTTACAGCCGTGAGAGGGATATCCTTCTCACGCATAAGGATTTGGTAGAAACCATCCCTTAAGTCGAGAGCACTGAAAACGGTGCTCCCGCTCATGCCATCGATGATGACATCCTTTCTCAGTATCGGCGTTTGCGCCGGTACTGTTGCTGCGTTCAGCTTATTGAAAGCATGAACGATTCTCCACCCACCAGTGGACTTCTTAACACAGAAGGTGGGGCTGGAGTGCGGAGAGGTAGACTCCCGCACATGTCCCGCCTTACGACGAGTTTCAAAGAACTCGTCGATGGCTTTGACTTGATCGCGCGGCAATGGCCATTGCCGCGTGACACAGTACTTCGTGCCGGGGACGAGATCAATTTCGTGTCTCGTTCCCTTATCCTTGGGGAGCTCACAAGGTACTTCTTCTGGAAATACGTCAGCGTATTCCCAAAGTACTTCGTAGTACGGAGAAGTCGCCTTAAGCGACTCCCAGCTCTGCGCTTCAAAGCGCTGGACTTTGGTTTGATCACTGGGAACGAGTTCGTTCTCAGTGTTATTTCCATTGGGAACGAGTTCGTTCCCTCTGGCTTCTAATTGTAAAGTGGATATTCGCTCGCGAATATCCACAACCTCATCAGATGCGACAATGA
>MIQA02023529.1:0-12350 GCA_001887855.2 Sclerospora graminicola
TGTTGTACAGTAGATCCTGCAACCGTCCATACACGACTCACGGGAGGCCTTGTGAACTGGTACGAAAGCGAAGATCACTATATCGGGCCACACGCTGACGATGAGCGAGATATGATGACGTGCTCTCCTATCGTAGCTTTATCATAAGGAGCTATAATGCGCTTCGTATTCACACCAAAGACGTCAAAGGGTGGTTTCAAAGATGGCGGAATAGTGACACGGATAAAATTACAGATTGGGGGCGGAGACCTAATGATTATGTGCGGTACGACGCAATTAAGACAAACACGCAGTACCTAAGATGACTACATGTAGATGCCATGAACCAAGAGATAATGTCACCTTGCGTTGATTTCACTAAAAGCCCTATTCTCTATTATTAATCACTACCGACATCGGTTGGTGCAGTGGTTAATGCCCTGCCCCCGGGACCGGGAGATTGCGGGTTCAAGTCACACCGTGGACGAAAATCCAAAGTCGGATAGAGTCGGGTGCCAAAAGAGTAATGAAAATTTACATCACCGCGTTGACATGGTTTACACCACCCTGTGTAGGGTCAGGTTCTCTAAATATCATCTCAATTATTAATCACTTATTGATTAAAGCAAACCCAAACATTTCCTTTTGTTCTTTGTTCGACATCGCGTCACTTCAACGCGATGTCACACAAACAACAAAAACAAATGTTTGGGTAAAAATAATCCGTTAGCCGCGGTGCCATGCATCCAAAGCAATGTGAGTGGGTGAAAGTCCACGAGACTTTACGCCAGTGAGCGACCACAAATTTGAGATTACCTCATAGCTTTCACTCCTCTATTGGAATCGAGACTATACTCAGCCCGGTACACTATCACAAAACAACCCGAAGGAGCAAGAGTACGATTTGAAATTGGTGTTTGCTGACCATCCGGCATTGCATGGGATTCCGTGGACAGTGGAGGGACATCACAAAATGCACCCAGTAAGTTACTGGTTACGACGTTCATTTCGGAAGGTATACCAACGATGTGTGGCAAGGCCGGTAATGCAAATCGTGGAAAAGTGGACGACCAAGTGCGCGCAAGACTTTTTCTTTGGCTGAAACAATCCCCCAGAGAATTATGGAAGCATCAACATACTCTAACCGACTATCAAACGTGGACTATATAGCGGGCAGTGACAATGTAACTGAATGTTTTCTATGATGGATACATATCTGCGCGAAGATTTGTCATTGATTCAGGGTGCACATCTTAGGGGAAAGGGGATTCACATATAATGTGGTGGTGCCGAAGAGCTCAAGGTTTATGGGTTCGATTATTAAGTCATTGGATTGGGGTGCGGATTCCGTTACAAGAAGTTGGTAAATTTCAACGGCATTATATGACAAGGAATCCACAACCTATTTTGAATCAGTTAATGGTGAGGTTAAAGCTGAGATGCGGGGATCAGACGGAAGATTGTGCGGACTGTTTCCAGCGAATATGGTGGGGAGTTTGCTCAGTGGGGATGACGGCGTTGTGGCAGATGCGAAATGACAGTGTACACAAACTTATCAAGAGATCATGTCGGGAGCAAGTAGGAAGAATATGGAAGACAGCGATGGAACAGCTTAAGGCCATTGCAGAGTATGAGACAAGACAAAGGGACACTCGAGTAA
Organism: Sclerospora graminicola; assembly: GCA_001887855.2. NCBI lineage: Eukaryota > Oomycota > Peronosporomycetes > Peronosporales > Peronosporaceae > Sclerospora > Sclerospora graminicola. Next base: position 1,640 of record MIQA02023529.1, read on the forward strand.
AAGGGATCCAGCTTAAAGTATGCATTGAATGTTTCCAAGGAAATATACGTGAGCGCCAAGATGATCAGCGCGAAATTGACAGTTTTTTTTTCGTCGCGACTACTCAGCTAGATCGGAACGGAGCTTGCAGATTGTTCTTCAAAACCTCGTAACAGCTGATAGTGATTAAGACTAAATAGACTGTACTTCCTCCGTCCCAAAATATAAGGCGCATTCGACAGTTTAGCATGTCCCAAAATATAGGGCAGAGTATCGATGTATACATGACTTAAATAAAACCACAAGCTCCGCTAAAGTGCGAACGCTGGTTCGTGCATGGAGGCAAAAGTACGATGGTCTTGGCAAAATTCGCTGCTAACTCGTCGTTCAAGCGTGGTCTGTCACGCCTCCCATACTCCCCGTCGTGTGTAGATCCCGCTTGGATTTCCTCGCTCGCGCATTTCTAAAGGCGGAAGAGCGATCGCTCGGAACAGTCAAACTTGCCGATAAAGCAAGCACAAGTCCCCTTGGAAGGCAAAGTTTTGTGGCCGCCGCATACATACGGGCAAGTACGGCTATGCGCTCGTCTGTGGTCAAATTCTTGCGCTTTTGTGAGGGTTATGAGCGGCGCTGCGTCATTTTTAAAATGTGGAGGCTTGGGAGCCCCAACTTTTGATCGTCATATCTCACGGTCTAGAGCGTCAATCGGCTCGCTCCAAAAACCCCGCCAATTAGCAATAAAAGCGCTTTCTATTCCGCCAATCAACAGCATGCAAATTTTCTGGGAGCCTCAATCGAGAATTTTACTGCCTTATATTTTGGGACGGAGGAAGTAATTTGTAACAACAACGTTCACTAAAGAGGACAAACCAACAAGAGCACTTCCTGGTATACTAGTTCTGACACGCCAGTATACCACTTTCAAGTATCCGTACACGTACACATCTGGCCAGCACTAACCGGCTACCAGTCGCGTGTTACCTACTGCACGTATATTTTACAACAGGTCTATGGTCGTCTTTATGTATAGCAACAACACGTTTTCAAGAATGCTCATCCACTCATCCAACACGTTGATGATGCCTTTCCCCTTTATCGCCGATTAGCCGATGAATTTTTCCAAAGTCCGGTATTGTACATTTTGCTTCCTGTAAAACAATCTGGATAACAGTACATTTGTGCCAGCTAAGGAAAAAACCCGAAAAAACGTCATCACCTCACAGCAGAATCTGGTAATACCATTACAGTAATAAATAAAGGCCAGCGCAACCGCGCAGGCTATCCAAGCTTGGGCTAGTATTCACATCCGAAGTTTGTAAAGAAGTCCACTGAATACATACAAAAAGTGAGATGTCAATTAGTCTGCGCTTCGTGCTTCACAGCGATGCTTGAAATAGGAGTATTTGACACGCTTGTACAGTATCACTTCGAGGGGGTTTCCCTACAAACTATATATTAATAAAAGTTGGTTCCAAATACCACAATACGTGCGATAAATTCTGCCAGTTTTGAAGCCGTTTTTTTAATTTCTTTGTGTGGCATATATATATATAACGACCTTGCTGCTGCATGGAACTGTGAAAACACTAGATCTTGTATTATAACAAAGCGTAAATGCATTACTATGGAGCAGAGACTACACCATTGCCCGTGTAAAATGAAAAAGGTTTTTATTCAAAGTGGATAGAAACAGAAATGTAACGATAATCACAAAAGGTATGCAATCAAAGTGGATAGAAATAGAAATATAACAATAATCACAAAAGCTTTGCAATCAAAGTGGAAAGATTTAAAAATATACTCCGGAGTACTTATTTACCTTAATTATTTTGATTTTTGTACCACCCTGCCGTCATGCAGCGTTGGATCCGTCACGCTACGTGTCATGTCACTGTAATCTAATCACATGTTGTGAGACTCGCAATGCCTTACGTTGTCCAAGGTCATCGGATTTCTACTATTTTGGGACTTTTGAGACTATTTTGGCACAAATTTGGGCAAGTCAAGAAGGCTGGCAATGAAGCGGAGTTGCTACAATAGTGCAGAGTCATCCGCTTGGAACTAGCGATTGCTTCTGGTTTTGTCACCTAAAGATTTAGTCATCTGTCCGCTGGTATGCTAAGCTTAAGATCACGTCGCTGGAGATAGTGCCGAGACGCTCTGGAGACTCGTTTTTCAGTGGGACTTTGGTGAATCGGGTGACAGATTGGCTAAAGTATTCCCCATTGTGTGCTGGCAGAAGTTCTGCTTCCGACACCATTTGTCTGGGGCTGAAGAGATCGCGAGATTATTCAGCATCACAGATGGATGAAAATGCGTTGCTAATGCTGGACATGTGTATGATGTCACGGAGTTATTGGATATGCATCATGTTGGGCCACATGATCTCAGAGACGCAGTGTGCACTGATGCCACAATTATCTGGGACCAATTTCAACATTTGGACGAGACGAAGCGAGCATGGAACAGTTTTTGGTATGTGATAAGGTGCTTGCTAGGCTCCATCCTGCTGCTGCCTGAAAACTGTTCGTTGCCTCGTATCCGGAAAAATACCTTCCAAAAGACCCGGCTGTACCAGCGTCCAACCGATTTCTGAGAAATTTTCGACCTGGTGAAACAACTTAATAGCGGCGGTCTTCCGATTAGTTCCCCGATTTGAACCCTTGGCGAGCATAGAATGATAGCAAGTAACCATAGGACATTTTTCGCCATAGTGTTCGGTTTATACCCCTGTGCTTACTGTTTAAACGTGGTCCGGCTTGTCCGCTTTATCTGTAGATCTCCCAAACGCATCCTGGGAATCCGATCATATTTCGCCCACGATACCTCGTTGCCAGATTCTTCTCTAATCCACGGTTTCTCCGCCCATGTATAGGTGCCATAAAATGCCATAATGTGCTGGGGCATTTGCTGATGCCAATCGTAGAGATCGACATTAATGTCTATTATCACTTCTTCTCCTCGTCTGATCGCTTGGCTTGGAAATTTGATCTGAGGCTCACCGGCCGTTAGTATTATCACTGAGTTTACTCCCAATGTTTCCATAGTTTCCCGGGGTATCTCCTTGCAAAATCTTGAGGTAAATTTTATATACCTCTTCGGTTTCAGCTCGGCGGTAGACGCGCTTGGCACATCGCCGTGCCGCGTAGCCCCCCCCCCCCCCCCCATACTTGCGACATCGCGGAATAATCTTCACGTTGTTAATTTCCATGACCATTGAAAAGGTCACCAAGTAGTCCTCGCCGTAAACTTGTCTATCGCTCCTTGCTACCAATCTTGCCTTGAAGCGTTCGATCCCGTCTACCTTCAGTTTAGTCTTGTATACCCCTTTCGTGGGCAACGGGGGTTTTCATCCAATTTTCGCACTAACTTTCAGGTGCCCGCTTCCTCCAAAGCCTTTAATTCGGCCGCTTCTGCCATTGTCCATTGCGCTGCATTTTCCTTCGTGTGCCTGCCTATAATTAATAGGGTCAAGCACAGGTGCAACGTTCTTTCCATCCGAGCTGTTAGCTTCAACGCGAAGAGCAAATTTCCTCGGTCTTCACTCGAGAAATCTCCAGCTTCTTGTGATTCTCATCTTCTTCATGGTTCGGAGAACCTTTTTCTCTACCTGCTCCTTCCATTTTCGTAACTGCGTCTTCGTTGTGTTTTTTTCTACCGTTTGCCTGTTTGAGGGCTGTTGCTTGTAAAATCTTCTTCACTTTCCGCCCTGACTTTCTTGGCTAGGTTTTTTCCGCAGTACCTTCGCTTTTCTTTCCTTTCTTTTCCCACTCATCCGCTGTCCTTCTGCACGAGTTGCACGCTCGTTTGCCATCCTGTCTAGCTCTGTTTCTTCTTCTTCTCCAAGAATTTGGGTAATCTTGTGGCTTGTCTCTTCCGTTAGGGACTTGATGTTGCTCACATGTCGGGTGGTAGTAACCACCCTATCTTTCATCAACAAAAACTTGTAGCCCTTTGTTTCGTCATTTTTATCCAAGTTTTAGGGCGTGTTCTGCATTGTTTGACAGCAATTTCTTCTTGGGGTCACGCCAGACCATACATGACGACACGAACACCACCACATCGGACACGCTCGTTGGTTTCTTTGTCAGCATTTGAATGGGTGAAACCCTTCCGTGGTTTGACCTCGTAGAACTACGGTTAAGTATGTAGGTTGTGTGGTGTAGTCGCTGTCAGTAATTCTTCCTGAGACGCGAACACCCACGGGGGGGCCAGACGACTGACTGTCGGAGGGGGTACTCCGTCCATCCGAGTCATGATCCGATCCGGCATCCGGCCGGCTGGATCAGTCACTTCCATCCGCTTGATCGTGACGACTCGGGTGTTCCATGTTGAAAGCTCACCTTGTGTACCCGTCAGTACTGGCGGTTGCGCTCTCTTGGTGGACCTAGGGCGAAAAGTGTAAAGTCCGTCGAATAAGGAGATGAGGGTTAGGACTAGGGGTAGCTCCTGGGCGGAAATCGTCACCGGGGAGCTCGACTGTCAATATACTTGAACTTTGTATACTGCGACGGCTGGACCGAGAATAATCGATCGGCCAGCCAAACCAATAATAATGAAGGGTAAATCCAAACGTGTACGTAAAGGGGAATCCAAATATAACTCCACAATCTTCCACAGAAGACCAAAATGTTACCACTTCCCAATACTTAATATACCGTGTTCAAAACACGGGCGACTTGAGGTGAGTATACGAAGCGCCGCGACTCCCGGTAAGGGGACTTCCGGTGGGTTACCTTAACCTTCCTCGGGCAACCAATAGCATCAAGAGGGGACCTTGTTAGCCCTTCGCTGTGAACCAATAAAAGCGACTTGTGTCTAAGAAAGCGAAACGTATACTGATTTATCCTATATCCAATACTCCCTTTTGTGTAACCTACCCCATATAGCCCGCATGCGTCTTACCCGAAGTAGCCCGGTAACTCCGATTTTTGTGTACCCGCCCGGCCGGTACACCAACCCCAGATGGTACCATCCCGGCCGGTACACCGAACCTAGCTGGTACCAGTCCGGCTGGTACATCGAACCCGGCCGGCTCGGCCGGATGGCCATCCATCTGAGCTCCCTGGTCGCTGGCGCTAGCACTTCCTTGGCAGCTCCACGTCCGATCCGGGTGCCTCCTTCATCCACTAGAACACTCATCCTCATTCAGGCTCCTTTCGCCCATACCTTCCGACCAATCCGCCCCTCGGCCGTCCGCCATCCGTGGTCGTCGCGTCCGCTTAGCCCGCTAGCCCAACTATCCATGTCTTCAGTCGCATTCGTCCGGCCTGATTCCAGGCCTGGCGCCGTCCGGCCGCTGGTAGATACATCCGGCGGCCCTCAGACCACGTCCCTTGTCGGCCGGTCCGGGCATCCAGCTAAGGGCGACATTTCCACCAATCAGGTGGAGGCGTCCACTATCATTAGTCCGTTAATTTCTGGGTCACTTCACCACAGTTGCATACTCAGCCGCTTCCGATCAAAACACAAGAGGCACCCGGACCCAAAGATCATGCACCGAACCATGATAAAATATTTCGGTTCATACGCTGCGATTTTCTTTCTTCGAGACCTTCGTTTTCCAGCTCCTGGTCCCACGCCACCAATTCCCGTGCGTGTAAAATGTAATTCGTGCGCTGCGGGTTATATCTAACCAGCAGCGCAATCTTCAGCCTAGGGGCTGCGTACATAACAATATTATCAACAATCAATTGTTCATTCGACTCGCCTTCTCGAGCCAGAGCAACCAGCTAGAGAAAATGCTCTGGCCACGATCTTCTGGAGACGTTTTTCAGCCGCAAACATCAGGGCTGCTTGGCTGTGAGTTATCTTTACTTTAAATACACCAAGCATCTGATCTAGTACCAAATACAGCTGCTGGGTGATTTACCACCATACCGAGATATTTTCAATAACTCAGCACCACACCCTCTAGATATTCCTCAAGCTTGTTTACTTTGAGTCTCTCCGTCCACTTAAAGCCCGGCGATAACTCAGCACTTTCAATGGCCTCTATGCATAGATTGTCCCACTGCTTAAACCCAGATCTCAAGCCGGGATATATCTCCACACCCGAAAAGTCATTAACTGTCAAACTGGAGATTTTTACTCCCCCAGGCGCAACAAAACGGTTCATGAAGTGCTGTTGCGGCGGCACAGCACCCTCCGCCATTCCTTGATGAGCTTGTGATACATCTTGGTGCCGTGCACCGGCACGGAACACCCCACCACGCTCAATACCTTCATCTCCGCCTTAATCGCAAATAGCTTACGATCTCCAAACTGCCCAGAATTTTTCAGGGCATCGCGAAACACCCTTCCTTTAAGTGCGGTAGGCAACAACGTCTTCGCCCTTCCGGACCCAGGCGACTTGCCGGGGGCGGACGCTTGCGATCGCTCCTGTTGCATAACATCCACACACCCCTGTAGCTTTTTCGTCTGCTCCGCGAGATACGCCACATGTGCGTTGAGAACTTCTTCTTTATTTTCCTCCATTTGTAAGCAAAAAGCGTAATACCACGTAGAGACCAAAATAACAACCGAAAAATGCGCGAATTGTCATTCCACGGAAACAAACAGAATTGAAACAACTTTTATGTGTGATCTCCAAAAATATAGGAACCTTGTTCTTTCACAACTCAGACTCTTTACCCTCTCAATCAGGGGACTTTTCAAATCTCGGCGATTGGTCCGTGTTGGGTTTTGTCACTCGTTGTGTCCACGTCACTTTAGTGACTTCAATGTGTAAGTACTTAATAGTACTTAAGTAATAATAGTAATAGTACTACTAATAGTATTGTGGTGGAGCCGATTTCCAAGTCCATGACAGAAGTCTTGGGTGGAATCCGGATATCCACTGGCCCGGACGACCAACTATCGGAGGGGGTACTCCGTTGATCCTGATCGCCATCAGAATCAGACGAATCACCATTATGGTGACTGATCTGATCCTCCCGGTCATCTGACCGGTCGTCATGTGCGATAGGATCCATATTCAACTTCATCTCACCTTGTGTACCCGTTGATCGGGGGTGGTTACACTCACTCAGGTGGACTCGGTGACGAAAGCGATGATCTTGATCAGGTCGGAGGGGATGACCTTCTCGAGACGGGGGTGTCCTCGGGTGGAAATCTTCACTGGAGAACGGGTTGGGGTCGATACTTAATCAGTATCTAGGCACTGATCGGGAAAGTTCGTCCGATCAGGCCAGCCAATGAGAGAGAGATAATAAGAAACCAAGAAAACGCCATCAAACCACGATCTTCCACAGTAATCCACAGACGTTATCTCCACAAAACCTTTTCCAATATTAATAACGTGTTCTAAACACGTGCGCGTGGGCGGTGAGGCTTGATCACCTAAACAAACCCGTCGGGAGTCTTCCGGTAAGCCAAAATGCGTCCAAGCGCGTCTTAACCGGGAATTAAGTTGAGCAAGAGGGGACTAGTTAACCCTGTGCTCCCAATGACCGCAACACGTGGCGGAGCGACTCTTTGCTTAGGGGGAAAATCAAAACCTCGTGAGGGTGTTTAACCCAAGTAAATCCCGTCGTGGGACTTCCGTCGAGCCAAAGTGCGACTATGCGCGTCTCGTCCGGGAATAAATGAACGGGGGGAGCCTTGTTAGCCCCCCGTTCCCAAAAGTAGCGCCAAGTGGCGCAACGACTTCTTTACTTGGAGGGAAAACAGAACCTGATATTAATATTATAAACCTAAAAATCCAGTACCAAATGTAACCTACACCAACCTATGTGGCTTACCTAATACTTCTACCTTGAACTTCTTGCCACCTGATTTATTCCAGCATCTTCGTAGAACGTTCTTCGTTGATCTTCAACCTGATTCGTACCCTTTTCTGACTGATCTTTGACTGATCCCGATTCGGTCCTCGACTGATCATGGTCAAACGCTATGCCGATCTTCAACCATCCCGATCTCTCGACAAACAGCTTGGAAAACACTTGAGATCTGCCCCTCGGACACTGTTCACTTCATATCCAACCCGGCTTGACTGAAAACTTCATCTTCTTTACATCTGGACGCCAGTGTGGGGCCCAGCCCCGATCATGATCGGCACAGCGATCGGCCGAGTGATCGGGTAGTAACCTGCATGAAGAGGTCGGGCGTCTTTAATGCTCGCCAAAGACATATTGTTTCAGGAGGGCCGGCCCATCCACTCAGGACAATACACGTGATAAATATCTCAACTTCCATCGAACATGACGATATCGTCACCGATCAAGCCAATTTTAGAGCGGAGTCTAGTCATCCCCAAAAAGAAAGGGGAATCGGTCGATCATGCAGCGATCGAGTGAGGACCACAGCCTAGGAAGAAACCGTCAAGCATGCATGCAACTCAGGAAGCAGATCGACGAGGTTAAGTCCCAGTGTATACAGCTCCAGAAGAACTCCGATCTAGTTGGGCACTCAACAGTTGCGCTGGGCGTTACGTGAATTTGAACCTGGGAGACCAGATCGGACCAGCGGTATCGTCAGTTAGATCGCCCCAGACTTGTAGTCTTTACCCGGCAACTCCAATCACCACCCTCAAGGAAGATTAGAGCGCTCTTTTTATTGCCTTCGTCACCATTATAGACCGAATTTGCATGTATATATCCAAATCAAAGCGCAAGTATAATCCACAAATCATGACCATTCCAAAACTCAACAGGTCACAACTTAAAGTTCACACAGAAATCTTAAAATGCAGTAGATCCAGCGGAACTTCTTGACAGCTGTTTGAAGCAGGCGCCGAAGATGTCTTTTGAACCACTAAGGCTGCTGTCGATGATGCGTACTCTGCCAGATAGAGCCCATATTGCTAACAGTGAAGCGCGTGATGCTTGGTAGACTTCGGAGCTATATCTTCGCGGAGAGCAGGCTCGTTCACCTGGATCACCGCGTACTTGAGACCATCTCAAGGTCTGATACTTCATTATCTAGTTTACGCCTGACCCTTGCGTTGCAATACCAGTTCAGAACGGACACAGAGCTCGTGACCATACCCTTTACCAGCTTGGTGGCGAACGACCGAGCAATAACTAGCTCAAGGGTGGTGAAAATAATTGGAAGATGTACACAACCGTGAACCAGGATATCTACACCCTGTGTACCAATGGTGTAGGCCCTGTGTTCGTAAATTTACCACTATAGTGCTTCGGCATGATCTCATCCACCTGCGTTTACAGCCCAAATCACGGATCTGAGGAAGCTGCGAGATGAACCAATGGTCGTAGTTGGACGCAATGTAAGCCCGTAGTCTTGGTAACACAGGTGATACACGTTCATCACGTACATCAACTTTACGTTCCTTTTAATTCTTGAAAAACAAGAGCAAGCTAAAACTGAAGTCTCTTTCATTTCTAATAACATGATCGGAACATATTTGCCAAGACGACTGTCACTTCGCGTAAGAACTTGACATGACTGTCAGTGCTGTCCTTAATCTCACTCACATACAAAATCTTCTTCAAAACCAATTCCTTCATTTTAGACTGCCACATTCTCCAGACGGTCTTTTCCCACGGACGTCTCACCATTTCAACCTTTTTTAGCAAGGAAAGAATACCTAAGCGGATACAGGCGCTGCTTTCTCCGCAACAGGTTGAGAAGACCAGTAGCCACGTCATTCGTCAATTAAGGCACTCCAACACATAATATAGTCGAGAAAAATGTGCTATAGTCCTGTATGAGCTGTCATCTCAGTTGCTCGTAATTTGGATGCATCCTGTCGTACTCCGCAACAAAATCTTTGAACTGGTAGTAATATCTTACATCGTGAAGAGTCAAAGTTCTACCAGGTGTTATTCTAAAGATATCTTCGACCACGTGGGTCGAAGTTATCCCCGCATGAATCCACAATTCTGACATGTGCATCTTCGATGCGTCCTTAGTAACCAAGCTGCCACTTTGACGCCTTTTGTAAGTTACTAAATACAGAAGGTATTGGTTAACATCTTCATGCTTCCACACAGACTCTCCGGGCTATATCTTCAAAATATCATATCAAACCTGATGCGGTTCCAATCCAGCATTCAACCACAACTCATTCTTCTCCATATCCGACGCTGGCTTCGGGATTGTACACCCTGGTCGGCGTCTTACGTACTTGACAAGAAACTTGAGATATTGCTAAGAATACTCACTTTGCAAAATTTGCTGATGTGCTCAAAGGGTTCTTTCTTAAAAACTTAAACCCGAAGCTTGGCGGGGTTCAATCCTTCAGCAATCCATTCTTGATGTAGCTCACGATTCTCAACATGCTCAAGATTTGGCAAGTCGACGATTCTAACTACTCGAAGTACATCGTCGAACATTCTTTCCTCGGACGCGTTTAGGTCGTTCATCTCAAAATGTCTTCTGGGATCGGATATAGCTATGGGTGACAGTGCGGATGGAGGCTAAAGCCTCAAGTGTTTCCTGCATGCATTCAGACATGTCTGGTAAGTCACACCAGTGAGAGCTCCACAGCAAGATAATGCTCAACCAGCTTCGCAAGGTGCAGCAGAGCCTTCTTCAACCACTGCCAATGAATAGTGAAGTGTGTCCATTCAAAATCTGATACTCGCTATTGACTGAAAACTTAAATCGATTCCGAACCACATCTTCCACGGCTTTGTAGAACATGTGATCTATCTAGCCTTGAACCGACCTCGTTTAGTGCAGTGGTTAAGGCCCTGCCCTCGGGACCGGGGGATTGCGGGTTCGAGTCCCACCGTGGACGAAAGTCCAAAGTCGGATAGAGTCGGGG
>MIQA02023530.1:0-17117 GCA_001887855.2 Sclerospora graminicola
CTGGTTAAGACGCGCATAGACGCATTTTGGCTTACCGGAAGGCCCCCGACGGGTTTTGTTTGGGTTTTCAACCCTCACCCCCTAACGCGCACGTTTTTGAACACGTTATATCAATTTTTCGTGGAGATAACATTTGTGGTTTACTGTGGACGATCGTGGTTTGTCGTGGTTTTCGTGGTTTCTCGTTATCTCTCGTTTTTATTGGCTGGCCTGATCAGGCGAAGTTTCCCGATCAGTGCCTTTAGATATTTTAACTAAGTATCGACTCGACCCTGACTCGTTCTCCGGTGAAGATACCCACCCCCGTCTCGAGAAGGTCATCTCCTCCGACCTGATTCAGATCACCCTTTTCATCTAAGAGTCCACCTGAGTGAGTGTAACTACCGCAGATCAATGGGTACACAAGGTGAAATGAAGCTAAATATGGATTCTATCGTACATGACGACCGATCGGATGACCGGGAGGGTCGGATTAGTCATCATAAGATTGATTCATCCGATTCTGATGCCGACCAGGATCAACGGAGTACCCCCTTCGATTGTTGGTCGTCCGGGCTAGTGGGTATCCGGATTCCACCCAAGACTTCCGTTCTGGATTTGGAAATCGGCTCGACCACAATGGTGCGCGCGCCCGGATCACTTGGTGACTCAGGATTCTTTTGATGATGAAAACGATGTGAAAATCAAAGTGAAGGACACTTTTTCGGGTGTATTGGGGGAAGGCGTATCGCCTCCGATGCTGTCCAAACTTAAAAGAAGCGATGGTCGACCTGGTCCGGTGGAGTTCCAGGTCGAAATTAAAGATGAAACAACTCCCCACAAGGCTCCGATCGGAGCCTATCTGGGTTATAGTAAAATTAACTATAATCCGGGAAAGGATCGAGGTGCTGACCTCGATTCTATGCATAAGAAGAAAATGGAAAAAGAGAAAAAAAAACATGGGGGTTGACCACCTAAAAAATATGCGAAACCAAAACCGAAACCGGGCGATGAAGATCATAAAACCCAAGATCATCGGGAAGCTTGAAGGTCGAGCGACTAGGCCGGTTATCACAGGTACCCAACTGGACCTGATCAGAAATCTACTGGTCCAGATTGACGAAGTTGGTTTCACTACTGGCGCGTTCGACGCGAATACGCTGTTCTATCTAGACCAAGAGACGATCAGAGAAGCTATGATAACGCTGTACGATCACCATGCCTCGCTGCTCGGGGCGAACCCCGTGGTCCAATCGCCGCCGGCTGATCCTTCACACCGATCGCAGTTGGTTAAATATCCTATAGATATTGAGTCAATATATCCATCGTCATCACAGTATGGAGCGGACTCCACCGACTCCTCGGTTGGAGTAACGCGTATGACGTTGGGCCCGAAAAGGATCAAACAGATTTGCCCCAAGATCGAGTCGCAGAACAGGAAAAGAAAGCCAAAACCTGGTCGAGTCGGGTCAGACGACAGTTTTGAAGACGCTCAAGAAGTTGCACAAAACAATCCGACTCCCAACAATAACCCTACTGGCATACCAGAAGTTCCAGAGCAAATGAGAGCCATGTTTACGACTATGATGAATCCTTTCGTGGGCGAACAATACGGATTACCTCAGTATACACCTGGACAAGGACAACCATAGCAATCGATACCAAACATGCACCAATATCCTGCTAAACTAGTCAAGAAACCTGTAGATGTGGATATGGAATCTGTTCGATCAGCCGGGATTGTTCGATCGATATATCAAACCAGTCATCAAGACTGAATCCAAAATCACCCCCACGTAGTGACGTGGATATGGAACCAGAGTAAGGCTCATAGGGCTTACTACTTCACATGTCAAGCTCTGTCATGTACCCGATCTTCATATTCTAGGGCGGAGTGAAGTGATTCGGCTGATCAGACCGAGATTTCCATATCCCATTCAACCTCAGCATCTGGATCATCCCTGACCCACCCCAATGACCGGGTTCTGCTGTTATATATCACACCGTCATTGATGCTGCACCTCAGGTTTGTCTCGGCTGATCTAGTCTCGCATGTTCACGTGAACTCCACCCAGCATCCAGTTTCCAGATCGGACTGTGGTATTCGCTAGTCCGTTAATATCTGGGACCAGGCGTGATAACGGTATCCTCTTATTTCCTTCACATTTACGACAGCCCGTTGTCAACCATATGTCATCGTGTACGGAATCAGCCTGTCCCGCACATCAAACGGTCCCATCACGATGGGTGTTCCTATCGCCGCCAATCAACGGATATGTGTGGTCTAATTTATTCTTGACTTTTTGTTGGATCTCTTCACCACAGCCGTCCCTGAGCCAAACTGCAGCCGCGCAACGACTGCAGTTCGGCTCACTCATTACGAAATTCTCTACTTGGCCGCCATGTCTGATTCAATTCAGCCCCCTCTCTCCTTCCCTGCCTCCTAGACTGCCTCTCCAGCCAGCGTCTCGCCTCCGGGGCCAAGCTCGTCTAATCCAAGCCGTTTGACCCCTGTGACTTCTCCGACCTCGACCACTACGACAGCCGCGATCACGACCAGCTTCATCTCTCCAACGACGGCTTCTTACCGTCCGCCCCTGAGCTTCTCAACTTGCCCCCCCCCAAGCCGTGCCCGTTTGCTGTCTGGAGCAACTAGATCGTTTGGTGGAGGGGACTCGTTCACTCTCGCTGGGTCCTATGGAAACCAGCCGACTGCGGTTGGGTGTCCGGAGCGCGATTCCTGAGTTAGTATCCTTATGCGAGACCAACCGGACGCTTTGCGCTGAATCGTTCGATCAGCGGGTCACCATAGATCGCTTGGAGTGCGATTCTGCTGACTTGGCGAACAGCTGTCGGCCCTGCAAGTGGATCACGACAAGCTCGCCACCCTTCGCGCTGACCAAGATCGTGACCTGTCAGGAATGAAAGATCGCATCTAGGTCCTGACGGCTGAGCGAGATCAGTTGTCCGCCGATCTTGCCGCCTTGCGTGTCTCGGCAGGGCCTTCTGACACTGTTGTCTCGTTGCAGTCGATGATTCCCTCTTTGTCCATCACCGTCCGTGATCAAGGTATGTTCCGCCCCATTTGTCTCATCCATGACATAAATATAGCTTCATTTATTCCTTTTCAGATGAGCGCATCGAGGCTATGAAAAATTTGTTGAGATGGCGGGTCACCTGCAATTGCTCGAGGACCACCATTGCGACCATGACTAGTTAATCCAGGAGAAGATTCGTACCACCCAGGAAGTGGAGCGTTTGGAAATCGAGACGCGTCGCATAGACGAGCAGGTCAAACTCCTGGTGAAGCAACTCTCCGATTGTCACATCGGCCGTTCTAGTGTTCAGAAACGGTTGAGTGAGAATCAGAAGGAGGCTGATAATCGTCGGCGCGAATTGAATCTTGCTCGGGTTAAATTTGAGACCTCGGAGCTTGATGGGCGCACCTGGGCTCGACGCCACGACGATCTGAAAAAGGTCGCTCACCAGACGATGGACAGGTGGACTGACCCGAACGCTGATTCGGGATCACTCCGGACAGCTTGGATTCCCCGAGCTGGTCAGTACCCTCGTTCCAGCTGGCGCGAAATTCAGCAAGTCTCCTGGATCGGGTCCGCCATCGCCGACCTTTTCTCCCGCTTCTTCTCTGCCGATCGATATGGGGGTTGGTCAGCCAGCAATCAGTGAGCCGGCGGTTCCTGAATCCGCACGATCTAGTCCCCCATCGACTTCGAGACCAGTCTCGGCATCCTTGGGTTCGGCGAAACGTAAACGGGTAAGCCATTCGAAAAGGAAAACAGCTTCGGCCAAACGCTCTCGCTTCACCCCCGACTCTGACGGTGATTCGACGGATCTGGACGAGCGGACTCGGACTGCTTTAGCCAAGTCTCGTTGCACTGATCGTCGAGCTTTCTGATCATGACGCTAATCAAGATCAACGGAGTACCCCCTCCGATAATTGGAGCGACTCTTTGTTTTGGGGTTGAATTTAATCTTATTATATATAAACCTAAAAATCCAATACTAAATGTACCGTACACCGACCTATGTTGAGGTGGAGTCGATTTCCAAATCCACAACCGAAGTCTTTGGGGGAAGTCGGATTCCCACTGGTCCCCCCGACCTGATCGGGAAAGAACACTTTTAACTAGGGTCCACCCCGTGAGCTTAAGCACCGTCAACCAACGGGTACACAAGGTGAAATGAAAACCAAAAAGTTAATTCGGTCGTTGTGATGACTGACTGGCCAGGAGGCCGGAATGATCAGGACCATAGCCCTAGCGGTGATCAGTCCGATCAAGAGATCGGTCAGGATTTACGGAGTACTCCCTCCGATAATTGGTCGTCCGGGCCAGAGGGAATCCTAGCTTCCCCAAGAACTTCCGTTCTGGATTTGGAAATCGGCTCCACCATATGAAAGCTACCTGACCTGGACCCAGGTCACCTATCGGATAGAACAGCCCACGCTAAGATAGCTCGTGTTTGGTCATATTTAGAAGATGAAGATGAAAAGATGGGTGCACAACCACATACGCCGACCTGACCTCCATCCGAGTGTCCTTTTTTGGGTGACCCGGCTTACACCATTGTCCTAAATGGATGTCCTAGTTACTCCTAACTTTGTCGCGATTGCCCGCTGCTACCTTAGAGCAAAGCATCCTACGGTGATGACGACTGATGATTCCGACGAATCCATCTCCGAAGGGGGCCACACATACAAAAAGGAACCAGAGTACACTCCCTCCACCTTGCACGGGGCACCAGGTGAAGGTAGAGAGGCCTTGGTGATAAAATCACCTTTTGGGGCTCGCAAGACCTGCTAAGGACACTGGACGGTCGTGTGGTGCACTGGGCGCCTCCTTAAGCTTGTCTGCCTCCAGGTCGAATAGCTGATTCGGGTCCAACGCGCCGGTATTAACACCGGCTAGATTAATCTGCCAAACAGCCCTTTTGCCTTTAATTTGGAAAGGGTGACTACTGTAGGTAACCGATGGAAGGATGAGGCTTTTTAGTTCGCCGATAATTTTTTGTCGGGTACCCCACGTGTCCGCAAAAATGACCCATCTCTCGAAGGTAAACGTTCGTTTTGGAACCTACAGACCCCAGAAGACCGGAGAGGATACAAACGATCAAAGAGGAGCCCCAAGCTGAACCCAAGTACCAGATCACGTACAGAATATGTTTTAAGCCATGATGGAACGGTACTTGGATGAGCGGCGTCGGTCTCATGCTGGTAGCCCCTACATAGGGCAGCGTAATCAGCCCACCCGGACGCCTAAGGCTAACCAGCATGATAAAATCATTTTTTATTATATTTATAGAAACAAAATCTTTATCGATAACCCAAAGCGATATGTATTTTTATACGTTTTGTTGTAAAGCGGATTTAAGGATATAAATACGAGTGGCCCACACCGCCGTGCTGATTGGATAATCTCGAGATGGATGGGCGGAAGTGACAGTTAGCCGCCTGGACGAGTCGACTCAACTTGGAAAGTGGCGTGCGATAACGGGGTAAGATGAAGAATATATGGAAAAGTATGGGAGTCACCGATATCGGACCGGATTGTGTATTATTCGGTTGAAATGGATCGTTTAAGTTACATGGCCGTCCATGGATGGGTTACACGTCGGACCGGGCCAACCCAAGTGCTAAAATATCAGTTGGGATACGTCAACGAGCCGAGACTGTAGGATAGTACTATGGCGGGACATGGATGTTTCGGGCGATTTGAGCCGGTCATAATCACCTTGGCCAACCGGTTATCCATCCGATCGTGATCTTTGGACGTTATGACCGATCAGGAACACTAGTCAACCGCCATTGGAGTAGAATAAAGTTTGACGGTTACCAGACCACGTGGCTGGCTGGCCGGGATCGGGTCCAGATCAAATCGAAGGTCGGGTGTCCAAGGTCGGGTCCAAGATCAGGTCCAAGATCGGTTCAAAGATCAGGTCCAAGGTCAGGTCCAAGATCGGCATAGGTACCCGACCGGGAAGGATTACAAGGACGGCAAAGGTGATCGGTTTATTTCGAAGACTGATTGTTGGCAATATCAACCATCATGTGACGGGATGGTAATATCAACGATTAAAATATCCTTTATCAAAAGATAACAAGATTTAAAAAGAAAAAAAGGAACTAATAAGACAATCAAAACAGAAAGGAAGTAACGTTTAGAAGAAGTAAAGCTCTGAATATTGGGTAACTCACATTGGTTGGTGTAAGGTACACTTAGCATTGGATTTTACATATTAAATAATAAGTTGAATTTACCCCTAAACAAAGAGTCGCTCCGCCACGTGTCCGCGGTCGTTGGGAGCACAGGGTTAACAAGACCCCTGTAGCTCTGCTTATCCCCGGTTGAGACGCACACTGACGCGTTTTGGCTCCCCAGAAGTCCCCCAACGGGACTGTACTGGATTATTCTATTTTTTCCCATCACGTCCACGTGTTTTGAACATTCTATTGAATTGGAAAGGTTTGTGGAGATAACTAAGTGGTTTTACTGTGGAAGATCGTGATTATATCTTGGCTTACATATTTCTTATTGGTTATATCTCGTTATTGGCTGGTCCGGTCGGTTAAAACTTCCCGACCCGACTCATACGGTACTTTACATAACGTATCACCCTAATCCATCCTCTGGTGAAGAATTTCACCGGAAAACAACCCCGACTCGAAGAAAGCACTTCCCCCTACCTGATCGGGAAGATCATTTTCATTTGGAGTCCACCTGAGTGAGTGTAACCACCGTGAACCAATGGGTACACAAGATGAGACGAGACTAAGAATGGATTCAGTCGTGCATGATAACCGATCGGAAGACCGGGATGATTGGGCTGGTCACCCAGCCGTGACCAGTCCGATCAAGAGATCGACCAGGATTCGCGTAGTACCCCGCCGATACTTGGTCGTCCGGGCAAGTAGGAATCCTGGTTTTACCAAGAACGTCTTTCTTGAATTTGAAAATCAACTCCATCGCAATGGTTCGCATGGCCGGATCACTAGGTGACTCTGGATATCATCGTAATTCATCTGAATATGAAAATAAAACAATGATCAAAGTGGAGGAAAAAATTCGAGTGTATTGTAGAAAGGCGTATCGCTTCCGTTACTGCCAAAGTTAAAAGGAAGCGATAATTGACGGAGGGCCGGGTCGATATTAAAGATCAAATACCTCCCCATATGGCTCCCACCGGAGCCGGTCCGGGTTATAGTTAAACTACCAATATCCGGGCAGGATCGAGGTCCTGACCTCAATTCTATATATAAAGAAAAAATGGAAAAGAACAGAAAAAGATGGGGGCGGATCAACAGGATCCAGCTAAAAAATTGTAAATCCCAACTAAAGATGTTGTAGGATGACGAGGTGAAAATCACCGAATCTATTGGGACGATCAGGGTCAACGATATTGAGCGAGCATTTTACTTACGTGAATTCAATAATTTTCTGGATCATGAAAGTTATTTGTCCGTCGATTCTCAGAAAGTTGTAACGGGCACTCGACCGATCACCTCTGGTACCCAACTTGATCTGAACAGAAACCTTTTCGGTCAGATCGAAGAAGTCGGCATCACTCCCGGTGCCTTTGATGTGAACAAGCTGTTCGACTGCGATAGCGAGGTGATCAGAGAGACTATGGTAACGGTATATGACCACCTGGTATCGTTGGTTGGCGCGAATAACACGGACCCACTACCGTCGCTCGATACTTCGCATCGATCACAACTGATCGAACATCCCATAGCTAACGTCGCACAGGACGGCGATTTGATTCATGGGTGACCGTCTGTAGCGGATTCTATGAATTCGTCTGTCAGGATAACCCGCATGACGTTTGGTCCGAAAGGGACCGGGTTGATCGACCCCAAATCCGAAACACAAAGCCGGAAAAGAAAATCGGAAGCCGGTCGAGTCGGGGCGGAAGACAGTTAAGTGGTTGCTCAAGATACCATGGAAGATACTCGAACCCACAGGAACGACTTCACAAGTATGCCTGATGTCCCTGACCAGATGCAAACCATGTTTGCATCCATGATGGAACGTATCCTACAAGAGCAACGGGTGTCACAAACACATGAGCCGGATCGGGGACGGTCATGACAGCAACGTTCGAATTTCGGCTGGTCAGCAGCTAAAATGGATCCAACACCTACAGGTGTTGATATGGAATTGGTCCGATCGGGTGGAAACATCTGGCTAATTCGCCTGGCTGACCATCAAGGCCGACCTGATAAGTCACCCCCGATTAGTATAGTCGGTTGGGGGACAACTCAGCATTTCGATCCGGACGATCCGGACCTGGAAATGCCTCGTAAGGCGAATATGGCCTCGGCCCAAGCGCTCGATTTTGATTCTGGAACGGTCACCCGAGTCCGCGCTTCGGTGACCACGGTCACAAAATCTGCTGCCGACCCTCATCCGGCCCCGGTGGTTACCTGTCCCGACTCGGGTCGGTCTCTTCATTGCCTTCAACAACTGTCACTCTTGGGTGAGAGAATCGGTCCACTTTCCTTAGGTGCAGCGGATGCCGGTCGTCCTTAGAGGGTCTGCATGACATGGTCAATGAGCCGACCTCGCTGTCTACGACCGGTCAGACCTCCGGCTCAACTTGCTGCCCATCGCGTCGGGCTCGAACGACGGACGCGTGATATCGAATACCTTCAGTCATTATCCCACCAGAGCTGGTCGCTGATTGTCAGGCCCGCGATTCTGCTAATTGTCTTGAGGCTTTTCGTAAGGGCTACGACCTTCTCAATGGCTCACGCCGATCTGGGTTGGAGTCGGTCGGGGCTGGAAGACAACATTCAAGTTCTGACTGCCAGACGTGATTGTTTGTCCGCCATAGTCGACCTCGCGAAGTAACAGGCGCCAGAAGAGGTTGCGCAGACCGACACAATCAGCTCTCTGCATTCGACTTTCCAAGTCTTATGTGCTACCATCCACGTTCAAGGTACATACCAACCCACGTTCTGTTGATTTCTACATGAGTCACTGATCGTCTTTTGTTTCCTTTATTCAGATCGACGGATGGAAAGCCTATAGAAGTCAATGTAGTTATGAGTCGTTTCAAGCGACTTGAGGCTCATCAAAGGAGTCATGATCGACTAATACAGGATAAGACGCTCGTGACTCAGGAAGTGGTCCGCCTTGATGAGCATCTCCATCATACCGAGGAGAAAGTCAACTTAATTTCGACTCAGCTCTCGAGTTCGCGAGCCGACCGGTCCGGGTGCAAAAACGCCTGCATTGCTTCCGGAAGGAAGTTCAGGACTGCCGGCAGGAGCTGGCTCTTGCTCAGGTCAAGCTTGAAAACCAGAAGTTGCGACTTACCAAGATGCAGATCAAGCTTTATCAAGTTAGGAAGAAGTGGGAAAGTCTGAACGCCGACTCGACTTCATTGCAACAGACTCTGGGCGCTCTGCCTTGATTGACCGGGGACCTCACTTCCCAGCCCGGTGATACTTCCGATCAGGGATCGGATTTGAGTCAATCTTTACCCAGTTCTGCACACATGACCCGGTTGCTGATCGATGCCGGACCTGGTCGGGCTCCGACTCGCCAACGAGCTTTGCCTTCTCCCACTCCGGTCGGTCCTACAGACACTCCAAGTCAGTGTCTTGCGTTGTCCTTCCCTACCACCAACAAGCGGAGTCGCGGTCTCATCGGTCCATTGACTCCTGCCAAGCGTCAACGCTTAGCGGATACTAGATTTTTTTCCAATTCGGATTCCGAAGGTTCTGCTGACATAGAGGAGCAGATCCGGACCGCTCTGGCCAAGTCACGGACCATCGGCCGACGAACTTCGAAACCGGGGTCGGCAGACCCAATATTGTATGATGATCAGGTGGTCGACCTACAGCTCTCCGACAACAAATGCAGGGTTGACTTAGAAGAGAAACGACCTGCTCCTGAGGGGAGAATCGGTTATCCAACGGCTGTCCCCCAATACACCAGTGAAGGTACGCTTCAGGCAAGTTCTGAACCGGTTTCTATTTTCGGGTCTACTCCATCTCAGCCAGCGCTCGGATCAGTTTCCAATCCCGTTCCGACTCAGACGCCGGTTTTGACCCTACTGGTCCATTTGCGGATCTTTGGTACTGGAAAAGTCGAGATGAATTTGGCTCAGAAAAAGGCCCGTAAGCCTTGGGGCTATAACCAGCTATGGATACTCAATCCGGATGTCTTGAAACTGAAGAAGAATATAGTTCCCCGACTTTGGTCTCGACCTGGTCCGTGGATCTTCCCGGCCAGGTCGTTAGCGCCTCCGAAGGACGACTGAAACCAGAATCTGATTACGTCTTCTGCTTTAAAATCCTATCGGTATTCCCTATATATGATATTGAAAACATGGTGCAAAAATACAATGTTCACAAATCAAGGTTGAAGAATCGGGATACTGGTGTGTGATTGGCTGGTTCTTAATATAGAGAAAACTGGGGGTGCCAAAGTTTTCAGCATGCCAAATTTATCAGACTTTTGCGGTATATTGAATATCATGTTTCTGATTGATTATCGAGAATTTCTCCGCCATAAACGGATGAATTAAGTTCTCAATTTGCCGCCAAGCCCTCATCAACAAAGGATGGAGATGATCCGGACGGCGAGAAGGAGGGACAGCATCAATCGGACGAACGGCATGGACACGAGGCCAGGGCCTCCCCCTTCAAACCGTAGCACTCTATGCCGACACGGACAACAAGAACAAGCGAGTCCACCGTCTGCTGGTACAACGGCGGCGGTGGACTACGCCCAGGACATACAGAATGCTGGCATGGAGCCGTTTCTCAGGAAAACGGAAGTATGCCGAAATTCACAAGACTAATCCAATCTGAGTGACAGCGACCCAGTCAACACTGGAAGCCCAGTAAACACTAAATTGGCTCACGTACCACAAATAAAATTGGCACAAGTCGAGACGCTGAGCCTGACCAGTCTATTACTAGTGCGGTGAGTCTGGAGCATAAATTTGGCGGCTACGTGCATCATACATTTCATTGGAGTCAGGCTGTTTTGTTCCCTGATTTGTAATAGGGACAAAGGTTTTTTTTACCACTTTGCAAAGTTAACGAGAATTTTATACCAAAAGTTAAAAATTGTGTAAAATATACCTCTTGTGCCAATGGATTATATATCACGAAAAAAATCAGGATGTAAAATTCTATTTTCAAAGGAGTTTTTAGATCATAACTTCTGGGATTTATTTCTAGAGACACGATTCGCTCTGTCTTCACTTACAAATGCATGAGGGGGGCTCTGCTTTTCATCATCAAAAGCATGAGTGCCCTGACTATCAAACGCAGGATCGGCTCTGTTTTTCAACGCCAATCGCATCATTGACTCTGCTTCAATAACAAAGTTAGTTATGTGCGTGCTTGAACCATTCATGCATACTTGCAAATTATTTGATTGTGTGCAATGGTTTGGAGACCTACAGGAGGAAAAGCTACCGTTAAACTTGCTTTGCTGGGAGCATCGAAACACGTTAGTGTTTACACATAATTTTGGATTGCCCCTTTTTACACAACAATTTTGACAGGGTTTTGTCGTACCGTGGAAACATGCATTAGTCTAGCACCTATATCGCACTTAAGACACTACCGTCTGGTCGTTGCCTTGTCTAAACAGCCAGAGCTGAGAACGCGCTCACCGTCACGGCAGCTAGCAAGGGACCCGACCAACGTCGACGACGAAGGCGCTCGCCTCGTCGACCATGAAGAAAATGTCCCGTAAAAACTTCCGTGGAGGTCCGTTGTTTTCCACCAAGTCAAGCAGCTCCACGTCGTCCCTCAGCAGCTCGTCGCCTTCTGGTCCGGGGGGAAACTCGACACGACGTGCCACTTGGGCTGATAAAATACGGGAAAAACTTCCTCCATTGGAGGATAATGAGTATGAGGTACTATGGGAACGAGGCGTGTTAGGTGTGATTTTCCTCGAGTCCGAAAAGGATGGCATTCCGTATGTGTCTAAAGCTACCGAGTCATGTATTTCTTCTGCTGTGAGTCAGGGAGATATCCTCAAATACGTCAATGTTGTACGTTCAAAAGATCATTCCTTTTCAGACTTTTTCAAGATCCTTTCCACGATGAAGAAACCTGTGCTTCTTCGTTTTGAACGTCTGTCGGCAAGTACGCCGTCTTCCGATGACGATGACGGCTCACAGTTTACTGCTCGGCGCTCTAGTTCTACAAATGCATTGAATGATGCTATTCACAATCCAAGCCCAAACGCACCCCAAGGCGATGAAGGGGATCCTACCAGTAAACTCCTACGAGCTGATTCAGTGCCGCACAAAGATCAAAAACCACCCAAAGCGACACGGGGCGCGTTCTGGCGCGCTACAGGAGCTAAAGACTCTGTTTCTGCGCAGTCGGTTGGACCGAACGGAGTGCATGGAGGGAATGGAGGGAATGAACGCATGGCTGCTTCTCACGGACAGCGGCTGGTTCCTGGCAACAAAGATCATCAGGTTTCGCCACGAGACGCTGCTCCGGCAAACGGCTCTAGGAATCATTCTTCGGTTTCACCTCTTGGACCACATGAGTATCAGGTATACTGGGAAACAGGATCCCTTGGTCTCTTTTTTGGAGAAAATCTGGCGACAAATTTGCCGGTTGTCACAAGATCGACTCCGAGCGCGAACCCAGTGGTGCGGCGCGCTGTTGCTGTCAATGATACGCTTGTATCGGCTAATGGCATCAAGTCAACAGATTACACGTTTGAAGCTTTCTTTGGGCGTCTCCAGCAAATGAGCAAGCCTGTTCGACTAGTTTTTAGGCGAAGACAACCGACTGATCCAGCTGTGGTCATAAAGCAAGGAGACCAGCAGCAGCGTCAACAAGGAGAGCAAATGCAGCCTCATCTTCAGCATCAAAAACAACGTGAGCTAGAACAGAAGCGTGAACTGCAGAAAATTCGCGACAAGCACGAACGTGACCAAGACCAGCACTTTTCGGAACAGCATCAAGGTAAACCGCGAGATTCACGAGAGCAGCAAATGCGTGAACAAAAGCAACGAGAACAGCATATGCGGGAGCAAAAACAACGTGAGCAGCAGCGAAGGGAGCAGCAGCAACGTGAGCAACAGTACCGTGAGCGGCAGCAACGTGAGCAACAACAAGTTGAACAACAGCAGCGTGAGAAACGAAAACTTGAGCAACAACAACGAGAAAAGAAACAGCGTGAGCAACAGCAACAAGAGCAGCAGCTACAAGAGCAGCGGCAACGTGAACAACAGCAATTTAGACAGCAGCATGATGAGCTAGTGCCAAGTCAAGAGGAAACGGAGCTTCGACCGCGGATACCATCTGTTAAAGCGGACAAGTCTTTATCGTCATCAACAGTATCGATGGATAATAGGGCGCTTCACTCTTCTTCAATCGTTAAGGGTGCGTCTACTCCACCTTCGCGTTCGCCTATTCCTGATGTCCAATCGGAAGATGATGACCATTCTCATGAGGGCAGTCAATCAGATAGCGGCCATAAAAGTTCATCTCCTCCGAGCTCTCCAGTAACATCGAAGAATGGCGCAAACACAGAGCACCATGTAATAACGAATGCTACTTCCAGTGCCAACTTTGATATATCACCCAAAGCCAGTGGGTTACCGAGGGCACAAAGCTTCGGGAATCCATCTAGCATATCGTCAAAGATTGGAAGCTCGCCGAAGGTGAAAAGCTCACCGTTGACTTCACCCATCTCGCCGTCTGATCCACCTGAGAACACGGATGCAGCAAGCAATATGGCAAAGACTCCAGCTTCGATGGACTCGGATGAAGCATCTATTCAGTACTCTCCCACCGAGGCGGAGGAAGAGGCAGTTCTTTCGCCGAAGGAAAATCCTTTTGAAGACGATCACGGTAAACGAAGCCGAAACAGTAGCGAAGAGTTGCGCCATATCCAAAACTCGGCAACTTCTTTCCGTGAAGAGGAGAAAATACTATTTTCTCCCAGCAGTTCGACGCAATTATCACCGACAGAGCCATGGGATTTGCCTGAGCATCTTCCATCGCCCAAAATTCTGAAAGTGGAGTCAGTTGCTGTGGACGAAGATGTTGATGTTGGTGTGCCACTATCCTGTATCGCTGGCTCTGATTTGGAACACGGAGAATTGGATGAAAAAGCTGAGATTCTTGAGGAAATCGATCATATTGACGAGGCCGAGCTAGTAGAAGAAGGAGAATTGATTGATGACGCTATGATTGCTGAAGCAGTAATGGCCGACGAACCCGATCTTGCTGAAGAAGCTGAGCTTGCTCAAGAAGCAGACATGACATTGCCATCAATACCCGTAAACTTGGATGAAGATTGCGCAAAAATCGATGTAAATGAAGGTATAGTCGCCGATGTAGAAATGAGTATTGCTGTTGAAGAAACAGATATGGAAGTTGCCGAAACCAGTGCCTCGGATCCATGGGATGTCGAACCCGAATTTGAGGGTCAGAAGACTCAGCAACAGAGTCGCAACGCTTCCACTTCAAATGACGAATCGTCGAGTTCCAAGGGCGACTTTGTGGACTCGTCTGACCCTTCGGATGAGTTTTCAAACGATTCGGACATTTCTGGTGATATTGATGTGGAAAGTGATATCATGATGCAGGACGTTCATAAAGGCAAGATAGATTCGGCAAATGTGCCGAAACCAAGCAAGGCATCTCTGCACGCGAATTTGGCAAAGTATAAGAAGAAAGGCAAGACTGCCCGTGGGATCACAAAACTGCCAGCCTTAAGTGAAGATGAAGCCTTAACAGTTCCATTAGTCGCTCCAACTGCTGTGAACACTACAGTTCAAGTGCGCGGTCGACCAAAGCCCAAGTGGACGATGGCCGATACTCCTGATAGCAGAACATTTCTTATCAAGTGGAAAGAAAACCGAAGCATCGGTTTGCAGTTAAGGGAAGTTCGTTTGGCGAAGGGGATTTACCCGCTCGTGACGGATGTATGTCAGGAACCCTGTTGTGAGTTGCTACGCCACATTTGCGTTGGCGACGTAATCATTGAGATCAACGGTCGCAACACATCTACGATGGGAGTAAAAAAGACGGTTAATTTCCTTAAGACGTGTACGAAGACGACTTTGATGAAGATTCGTCATGGACCAGCATTTGCGAACCAGCGCCTAAGCGCGACAGTATGACGATGGTGTCCGACTGTAGTAATTTACGATCAATTGCGATAGCGCGGTTAGCTGGTGTTGCGATTACTTTTAAAGCACGACTAGCTGGCGTTGCAAGCTTCACAAGAGTAGACGGAAAGTGAGATACGGGATTGGGACCTGTTTCGCCACGTGGCTCTTCCCTAACTGGTTTTTCCTTTTGTTAACCTCTTAAGTGTTAGTGAAGTGCTCAATGTGAAGAGGACGATTAGACATGAGTTTGGCTTGCGCAATGACATGACGCTTGGCTAGCAGGTCAGCTAAGTGGTCGATGTGTCTGTCACCACTAAATAAACACAAACATGCTTTCTTGTATGAGTATACCAGTAGCATCCAAAACCGTGAAAGAACATAACCAGTGTCACATGTTTGCGTGTCTATATATGTATAGTACACGCCATATCCTGAATTCACAGTTATGTATTCTTCACTTGTTGCCTGCTACCAGCACTGCGATCGAATGGTGGCGGCAACTCGATTGACACAAGACGCCTCTCATTGCAGTTTAAAAGTGTTTCTAGTCAACGAACGATCAGCGCTGCCTCGTTTCCATGACACCAAGCCTTAGTGCAGGCTGGCGAGCCGAGCTTTGATCTTGCCAATGGCCTGAGCCGGGTTCAGACCTTTCGGACATGTGCGCGTGCAGTTCATGATCGTGTGGCACTTGTACAGCTTGAACGAATCGTCTAACGCACGCAGACGCTCCTCCGTTCGGTCGTCACGCGAGTCCTCGATCCAGCGAAACGCTTGCATCAACACTGTGCGGCATGGCAATCAGTAATTAAGTTGTAGTCACTCGTAACTATCACGGAAAACAAGCTTACCAGCGGGGCCGAGGTACTTGTCTGGGTTCCACCAATAGCTAGGGCACGACGTGCTGCAGCACGCGCACAATATACACTCGTACATGCCGTCAAGTTTCTTGCGGTCTTCGATAGACTGTAGGTGTTCGTGATTAACGTCACTAG
The DNA here is from genome assembly GCA_001887855.2 of Sclerospora graminicola. NCBI lineage: Eukaryota > Oomycota > Peronosporomycetes > Peronosporales > Peronosporaceae > Sclerospora > Sclerospora graminicola. Next base: position 16,107 of record MIQA02023530.1, read on the forward strand.
GTTTGTCCGAGTGCAGCCACGGCTTAATTGACGTGTATTGATCGTAGAAATTGTTCATGTCTGGCACCAAGTCGCGGATAACGAACATATGCGGCAGTGGGTGGATGCTAGTTACATCCTTGTTTTTCTTAATTGGACTAAGGCATGCCAGCGTATTGCCACCGTCAATGTTCATCGCACAAGACCCACAAATTCCCTCACGACACGAGCTGCAGACACATCGCCGAGATTATTAGTCCATTCACACCCCGTAGATTACAGTTTTACCGTACCGACGAAATGTCAACGTCGGGTCCTGCTCATTTTTAATCTTAATCAGAGCATCTAGAACCATGGGACCACATCTAAACGTCGTACATATAAGTTTTTAAAGAAGAATAAAATGATGTTTCCTTTTATACGCGCAACGTACTCGTCCAAATCCACGGGGTAAGTGCATTGATACGGTTTCTCCTTCGACTCAGGATCCCAACGATATATTTTAAAGTACTTGATGTTCTACTCCAACAAAAATGAAACCAGTCAAGATGTATTCGTGTGTGATTTCGCATAAACCAACGTCCACTTCAATACACACCTTAGGCTTGCTCGCTTGCGACTTAAGGTCAGGGTTAAAAGCCGGTACGCTGAAAGCACGCAGTCCCGTGCTTGTCACGGGCTTCTGAATAGAGCGCAGGGCTGTCAACATCTTCTCTGTCTTTCCACTTCTTCCTATAAATTCGAGACTGACGGCGTTTGCTGATCGTACGTTTCTCAAATTCCTTCTAAATATAATAATGAAGCGTACTTATAAGAACATCTAAATGTTCACCCTGTTTTTATTAAGCAAGTAACTTTTATCCTTATATTACTAAAATACAGACTAGTAATGCTATTGAGGAGGACTAGTTACATCACGAACACATCATTTTACCATCATTCAGATCAAAGACCTGTTCAACTTTATAGCGAGCTGATACAATAAGTGTTGACAACTAATAATGTAAATTATTGCCCTCCCTTTTCGTCAAA
>MIQA02023531.1:0-14281 GCA_001887855.2 Sclerospora graminicola
GAGCTGGCGGACCAGCTGGCGTTACTGCGATTGAAGAATACCACGGAGCTGGAGCTGACGCTGCGCACTTTGTAAAGAGCGAAGAAGCAAGGCCCCAAGGCAGCAGTTGGAGCAGGCAGGTATAATTCACGTTTTAACCCGGATCAAGGAAGCCGGCCGCCATCCACCAGGACGGCCCGAGTCGTCCGCATGGTGGCCCGAGAGTCGGATGCGACCAGTTCGGAAGAGGAATACCAGTGGTCTGGAATCGAATCCGAGGAGGAGCAATACCGGTATCTGTTCTCGGCGGAGGCTAGTCAGCAGTTCAGACCACTATCTGGGTCTGGCCAGCAGAACGGTTTTCCAGCTCGAACTGACCAGGACTACCCCAGACGGCCACGGTGGGTCCATCAAGCATGACGACCGAAGCTGCTGGAAGCGGCTGACCTGCAAGAAGTGCGAAAGGAAAGGACATCCAGCTGAACACTGCCTGTTCACCTGCAAGAGTTGCAGAGAGGTGCTCGAGGCTGGACTCTGCCCAATCGAGGAGTTCTACAACCAGATGAAGAAGTGGTATGTCCCGACCAAGCATGTTGGAATGTTGCCACCAGGGGTGGAAATAATGTTAAACTAGATCGCTCGCCAGGTCGGAATCTGGTTCGAGCCGAGGGTCCAGTGTTAGTATCTTTCCATATGTCGGTAAGGAGGATAATCGAGAAGCAAAGCAAATTGTAACCGACAGTACATGTAAGTTTGACGAGTACGTCACCTGATCCCCGGGCAGCAGGGCTGACCCTCTCCTGTTGAGCAGTATACGAACGGACGAATATTCTCGGTCTGAAGTGGTTCTGGAGTTGACTTTGTTAACCGGTGAATCACTGGGTTATCATATTACCATTCGCCGGATAAGTGGTTCAAGCAGACCAAGGCCGATGGTAAGATTAATAACCAGAAGGCCACCATGCTGTTTGACTCTGGCGCAGAAGTGTGCATCGTTGACATTACCTTTGCTCGTAAGGTGGGGTGTGAAATAGACGAGACGAAGCGGCAGGAATGCGTCGGCATTGGGGAAAGTTCATACGTTACCTAAGGCAGAACAAGAGTTAAGATTACGTTGGCTGGGTCTTTGGTATATTACTTTACTGCCTGGGTAGGTAGGATAGCCGGGCACGACGCAGTTCTGGGGATGGACGTTATGGTCCCAGCCGCCATACGACTGGATTTAACTCATGGCATATTGACGTTGCCTGACGTAGTGCAGATCCAGGTGGCTGGTCGGCGGGATCTATACGGTGCACACGTCATGTTCCTTAAGTTGGGCCAGTTTGTAACGGTGCCAGTGGGAAGGACGGTGGAAGTGACCTTGCGGCCACACGACAGGCGGCATATGTTCTGGCTAACTAGGGGCGAGTTGTGGGTGCCCTCGTTCGTTAAAGGGGAAGGTCACCTCAATTACACAAGCGTGATCAATATCTCAGAGCAGCCCCTCACCTTGCATGAGGATGTCATCATTGGAATGTGGATGGCCGAGGACAAAGTGCCCCGCCGGCCAGGTTATGTCACTATTGACTCAAGACGCTATATCGAGTGGCAAAACCTGGCATACCAGGCAACTACAGATCTAGTCAGTGAAGAAGAACCTGTGATGGAAGACCGGACTCCAATGGTGGGTACAGGACGCCTTCTAGAATATTGACGCGATACCGGCCATCGCCGAATCAGGCTGAGCGTGTCTACCGAGATCCCGCCCCAGTCGTCGAACTGGTCTTGCTCACACCGTCTAACACGGGGGAACAGCTGGATCAGGAGGGGAGCCAGGTCGGAGTCACATGTGCGGCCACCTCTGATGCTGACCTGCCCTGTGAGCAGGATTATGCTGGATCGACTAATCCTGACTCGGGTTCGGAATTAGCCGAGGGTGACCAGGATGGAGAACCACCTGACCTGGATTCGGAATTAGCTGAAGCCAACCAGGATAGGAAACCACCTGACCTGGATTCGGAATTAGCTGAAGCTGACCAGGATAGGAGACTAGGTCAACCCGAGGATAGTTGGACGGAACCCCTCTCGGACGATATGACCGAAAGATCGGAGACGAATGATGCAGTTGGCCTAGCGGAGACCCTGTCGGTGCAAGGCAAAAGTTCTGCTGGGACCGAGACGGAAGCCGACCAGATCTGCATTCACGAAGGGGGCGACCTATATGTCGAAGGCATGGAAGATCAGATGGCAGTTTAGCTGAAGTGACTCCCTGCCCGCCAGCAGTTACTATGAATGATCTACAGGTTGAAGACCCAGACGTGAAAACTCCAGAGGTGATCAGCAGGCTAAAGGATATCATAAGGACAAGGAGATATTTGCTGATCGGCCCAGGTAATGCACTACCTCCGGCTGCCCATCGGGCGGTATGCGACATCGATGTCGGTAATGCAAAGCCGGTAGCGCAAAGGTGCCGAAGGGACGCCCTCAGTATCGGGAAAAGCTGTCGGAACTTATTAAAGGACTGCTAGTCACCAAGACCATCCAGCCGTCCACCTCGCCATGGGCGTCGCCCATCGTAATCATGATAAAGAAGAACGGGGGGATATAAGGTTGTGCATTGATTGCCGATTGGTAAACCGACTAACTAATTTAATGGCTTACCTGATGCCGTTATTAACAATTTGCTGGAGGATCTGGACAAAGTTTTACGGTATTGCTCGTTGGACAGGGCTAGTGGATTTTGGGGGTCTCTATGACCGACCGTGCACGAGAAATTTCTGCGTTTGTTACGCCCTTCGGGTTGTTCGAGTGGAACCGAATGCCTAAAAAATGCCCCGCATATTTATCAGCGACTAATAGATAACGCGTTGTATGGACATTTCAAGATCAAGGCAGACCAAGATCCTGCCGTGGTCGGCGACGTGTTCACCGAAGGTGACCCTGACCCTTCCCGCAAACCTTCGGTTTTGAGGAGGCGGTCCTACATCGATGATATTCTTGTGACGGCTACTACCTGGGATTTGTTATGTGAAAAAGTGGAGCAACTGATGATTACGTGTGAAAACTGGAATCTGTCGATTAGTGTGGTGAAAAGTTTCTGGGGAAAAACTAAGGTAACCTATTTGGGTCACCAGGTATCGATTGCTGGACTGGAAGCCAATCCAAAAGATTTGGAGTCTCTGAGTAATCTGTCTTTCCCGTGGTCATTGAGGGTCATGCAATCGTTTTTGGGCAGCTTGAGCCATTACAGTCGCTTCATCAAGGACTTTGCGGTCTATGCAGCTTTGTTGTACGAGTTACGGGACGTGGATTACCATCAGCTGCGGGAGCAGAACCGGCAAGGGGAAACGCTGGTTGGGTCAGCTACTCTAGCCAATGAGAAGCTGGCCTCATCGGCTATTTCAGCCAATGAGAAGGTGGACTCGACCGCCTTTTTAGCCAAAGAAAAGGTGGACGTGTCCGCTATTTCATCCAATGGGAAGGTGGACGCGTCCGCTATTTTGGCCAATGGAAAGGTGGACTCGTCCGGCCAAGCGGGCGACCGGCTCCCAACTCCAATACGGCCCGGCCTGACGACCACATGACCAGGGCGATTGTGGCCTTCGCCATGTTCAAAGCAAAGATGGTGACCACACCGGTTCTGAGGCACTTTGATGCTGATAAGGTACCAGTGGTCATCATCTATGCTAATAAGTAAGCTATCTCGGCTGTCCTAGTGCAGGATCATGGCGTAATATATTGTCCTGTGATGTTCACCAGCCGGACTTTGAAAACCAACGAAGTGAACTATGGGCTGATGGACAAAGAAGTTTTAGGATTCTAGATGTATGTTATACGATGTTGGTATCCCGCCCTATTAAGGTGTTATCCAGACGATCGACGTTGTCATGGCTTCTTACAGCATGGCCGGCTGGATAGATGGGCTGCACTGTTGTCCCAGTGGTCTCTAGAAGTGATCAAGCGCACTAAGGGAGAAGAAGAGATATTGGGCACATTAGCGGCTAGCATCACTCCAGCAAAATGGAAGAAGCACTGATAGTGATAGCGCTCCGAAAGTAGCCGCGGCAATTCGTCACACTCCCGCCACCGACAGTTGGTCCAGCACAAGAACTGATGGCTCTGAGCTTCGACGGGTCCGGGAGTGTCAAGAAGAGAGTGGGCGCCTATAGTACTCTCTTGTGGAAGCTGCCCAAGTGGAAATGGTCGCCGCTGCTTCTGACTTCACACCTGGTATAACAGTGAACGAGGCGGAATACCGAGGATTGCTGCTTTGCTTAGATTTGCTGGCCGGTCAGACACAGGGGCGGATTGACTCCAATCTAGTGATCCGACAAATCACTGGGGAGATAGACTGCAAGGCTCCCCGACAAAGGCTGTTGAATGATCGGGTCATGTCGGTCCTGAAGAAATGGCAAGAGCATGAATTGTTACACGTTAAAAGAGACAGGAATAAACGTGCAGATCACCTGGCCACACTGACTATGCGCGACCAAGTCGGAGTCACGGCTTCTGATTCAATCCTGCTATCGGATCTGGCGGAGATCAATCGATTGCCCGAACTTATCCGACCTGCTGACACTGAGGAGGTGATTTGGGTGAATGCTGTCACCCGGTTGTAAAAGCGCCGTTCACTAGCCGTCGATTCATCATCTACAGAAGTAAGGAATGAAGGGATAGTGCAGCGGCTGCGGGTAGAGCAGATCCTCAAGTCGCAGGATGAAGAAAGAGTGGATGGTGGCATATCTGAATGGGGAAGTGGAAAAGTTGAGTGCAGAGTGCTTTAAGATGGCCCCAGACTATGAAGTGGATGAGGATGGACTGTTGTTTTTCTATCGAGATGCTGACCAGCACGAAATCGATAGGGATAAGTCCGCCCAGCTAGTCGTACCGACCACCTTACAACCGGATGTCCTTTACCACTACCACGTAAGTTTGGAAGGAGGACATCAGGGAATCGAACGAACATATCATAAGATCAAAGCACATTTCCACTGGTGGAGAGGCCTCTATCGCAGTGTACAGGCTTATGTGGGAAGTTGTCCGGATTGTGAGACAGGGAAAGGGCGGCCGACTATTAAAGGGCGGTCACCTGGAAACACACAAAGCAACCTATCCTTTCCAAGTCATTGCGATGGACCACATCCCATCCCTACCCAAATCTCGAAATGGATATACCGAACTGTTGATCTGGACGGATTTGTTTACAGGGCTGGTCATAGCTAAAGCCAGTTATACCCGTACCGCGCAGCAGGTGGCTCAGAGTTATGAAGAACGCGTGTTTAGACGTTTCGGGGCAAGCGAGGTCATTAGACATTGTAGGGAACCTGGATTTATGACAGACGTGCTCCGAGGTTTCAACAAAATCTTGGATCAAAAACAGAGTGCGACCATGATCTATCGTCCACAAACAAACGGGAAGGCCGAAAGAATGGTACAGACTCTGACTAGAGCCATTAAGATTTATGTGGTGGAAGCCGACCAGCACGACTGGGATGAATATGCCGAAAGGCTGTTTTTTTGCTATTAATTCGTCGTACGATCGGGTAAGGGGGGGACACCCTTTTTTATTTAACGTCCGGATGAGATCCTAGATCCACCCTTGGAAGTCTCGATACCAATAGGGTGCACTCGAAGCCGTGACTGAGACGCTCGTCGTTGGAGGATGGGGTACAACGCCATTACTCGCTGGCACGTGAACAAGTGAATGAATGTTCCCGGCAAGCTATCCAAGACCATGCCGATCGGAACAATGACCAGGATAGAGAGCACGGTATAGAGCCAGGCTCTCAGGTATGGTTATACCTGGATCGAGTCAAGGAAGGTTATGCACGGAAGTTGGCCCAATATGTGGCATGGCCCTTTCCGGGTAGCAGAGCTGGTCGGGGAGCACGCCGTTAAGTTGGTTACGGGTGGTACAGTAAAAAGTGTAATTAGTGTGGGTGGGAAAATGGTGTGGCTGCGCAAATACCATGGGTCACACTAATTTTGCTTTTTTAATATTCCTCAATAAGTCACACTAATTTCGCACATTCTGTTTATGGCCAAAACCCGTAATTCTTGTGACATGTAATAGGAGCATTAATGGGGGATAGGGCGATAGCAAGCTCGAATAATACGATGCTGCTCGAATACTGTATTGCACTAAGCTTCATAGTGTAAGTCCCGACTGGCCAAGCTTCCATACGTTCGCGGCAAAATTTGACATTCCTGACCGACATAGCCCGGGTTGTTAAGTTCATGCAAATTCTTCACGATGCTGGGGAAAAGTAAGGCTGTTGTGGAGTTTCCTGCCATATTCACCGGTAACCAGAAGGCTAACCTTCAAAAGGCAAGTCGTTGGTGGAAGGAGCGGACTCGGCACTTACAAAAGGGGAATAGGTCAGTGGTTGCTGTGCAGTGTGAAGTAAAAAATAGTTAAGGCGGCGGCGGGAAGAAGTAGAAAGAGAGCCCCATGGGTCGACAGCCAATTGCATCGTAAATTTTGCCGACTGCGCAAGAGAGGAATCAAGATCTTGCGAGGGCTACTTTTGCAGGTCGCCAGTTACATTCTGGCCAGTTTGGAGAGCGAATTTACGGCGACTACAAAAGATGAAAACGACGTGCAACTTAAGGACCGGCTGACCTCAAAGTGGATCCAGCACTTTTGTGGCTGCTTTGATGTAGTATCGCGTACACAGAGTGAAAAGTTCCAGGGTAGCCCGGAGAAAAAAGGAAATTGAGCGCAACGTCGCAGCTCCTTTGGGAAGATTGAAGCGAGACTTATGTGGTATAGTCGCTCTCAGAAATTCCTTCTGAGATGCGAACAGTCACGGGGGGCCCAGATGACTGACTCTCGGAGGGGGTACTCCGTCCATCCAGGTCTTGATCCGATCCGGCATCCATCCGGCTGGATCGGTCACCCCATCACCTTGGTCGTGCCGACTTGGATGATCCATGTTCGAAAAGCTCACCTTGTGTACCCGTCAGCACTGGCGGTTGCGCTCTCTTGATGGACCCTAGGGCGAAAGGTTAAAAGTCCGTCGAATAGGAAACGAGGGTTAGGACTAGGGGTAGCTCCTGGGCGGAAATCTTCACCGGGGAGCAGGATTGGCAATACACTTGAAGTTTCTGTACTGCGACGGCTGGACCGGCCAGCTAAACCAAAGATAACAAAGGGGTAATTCTAGTCGTGTATGTAATAGGGAATCCAAATGAAACTCCACAATCTTCCACTGTAGGCCAAAACGTTACCATACTTTCCAATAGGGATAAACCGTGTTCAAAACACGGGCGACTTGAGTTGAATATACACGACGCGGCGACTCCCAGTCAGGGGACTTCCGGTGGTTACTTTAACCTTCCCCGGGAAACCAATAGCAGCAAGAGGGGACCTTGTTAGCCCTCTGCTGTGAACCAATGAAAGCGACTTGTACCTTAGAAAGCGGAACGTATACTGATTTTTATCCCTATATCCAATACAACCTTTTGTGTAACCTACCCCAAATAGCCCGGCTGGATAGTCATGCGTCCTACCTGAAATAGCCCAGTCAGCTCCACCTGGATCTCTTTTGTGTGGCGCTCACCACAACCATCCAGCTCCTGCTGGATGCTCTTTGGTGAACTGTACACCAGCCAGTCAGCCCGCCTGGATACCCCATTCACCGTCCGCCAGCCATCTAGCTTGACGTGGATACTCCTTCATGTACCATACACCAAATATCCGGCTCGACCTGGATAGCCATCCATCTAAGCCCTCTTGGCCACTGGCGTTAACTCTTCCTTAGCAGCTCAGCGCCTACGTCTGGCGTCTCATCAGTCTCCAACAAAGCCCAGCCTTCTTCAGGACCATTCGCGCATACATCTTTCAAACATCCGCCCTTCGGCCATCCGGCATGGGCGGTCATCCGGCCCACCTGATCTGGGCGGCCCATCTCCGGCTAGCCCAATTAAAGTCCCTTGATCACGCCCATCTGGATCGATTCCGTGCCTGGCACCATCCTGCCGCTGGTGGATACACTTGGCAACTGCCATCCAGCATCTACGCCCTTGGCCGGCATTTTCTGCCAATCAGAATGCACCCTCGGCCAGATGTATCTTATACCTGCCCGTTAATTAATTCCCAAGTCACTTCACCACAGCCGCCCCTGAGTCTTGTCGCAGCCGCACAACGGTTGGGGAACGATCTCACCTGACACAAGTATTTTGGACTCTCTTACCCATGCCCCGATTTGGTACGTCTTCTGCCCGATTTCTGGCGATTTTTATTAAACCGGTCCTCAGCGATTTCTATGAAACCGGTCTTCAAGCTGGCTTGAGGACTCATCCACCTGTGCTGACCCTTTCTTGATATATTTCCAGTTCTGCAAGTCGACGAAGATAACATCTGTCGAGTTACTCTGGTCGACGATGACTCGCCTGCCCGCGGAGTGGAAATCGCGAGGCCGCCGGATTCATCCCGTATTCCTGATCTGGTGCTGTCTCCGACTGACATTGATACGGCGCTCCGCATTCACGGTCAGGCCTGCAGTGACCGGGACAGATTAAGGGACACTGTCTCTTCCCATCAGGCTGATCTTCGATCCCGTCAGGCCGACTCCGAAGTTCTAGCGCAGAGATGCGCGACTCTCTGTGCGATGCTGGATCGCACTAAGCCTCGAATTTCCGAGCTGAGGCGTAGCCGCCAGGAAGCAGCGGATGAAGTAACCCGTCTTCGGGTCATTGCAGGCCAGCTCACTGACGCCCTACAACAGGCCGCTGCACCATCTGCCTCCACCTCCGGAGCGGTGGAGCTAGGAAAACGAATAGAGGTGCTGACAGCCCAAGTGGATAGCCTGGAATACATCCAGGTGGATTTGGTCCAAGCACTTACCTCTCCCAACCGCCGAGCCGCCGAAGCTATCGCCCGAAAATCCTCCCTGGAACCAAGTGATCTTCAACGGCAGGTGACTGATCTCGAAGACCAGGTCGCCAGCCTGACAAAAGAGAGGGACCGCCTCCGCATATTGGCGGACATCGTCAAACCTCTCCGAGCTGCCAACCAAGAGTTAGTTCACCGCTCAAAACTTCAGCGTAAGTGATTCGCCCACTCCTATGTCGTAGCTCTGTCGCTTACAATTTGCATGGCTATATCCAACAGTTGGAACAGCTGAAGGGGCAATCCGCCGAAATTTCCAAAACATCCCAAGAATTGTGCAATCTTCGTCGCCGATACCGCCGAATTGGACGCCACGCGGGATGACCGAGACCACCTGCGAGAGTCCCATGGCCAAGCTCTGAGTACGAGTACGATGACGATGAAGACGAGGGCTACCTCAACCAGCAGGTGTGTGCTGCATTGTCCCACTCTCGCGCGGACACTGACCGAGCGGCCTCTTATCCGGCCCCCGATCAGATCATTGATTTACAGACCCCACTGCCGACTAGTTTTGGCTCCGGAGAATACGAGCCGGCTAATCCGTCTTTGCCTCCCAACGCCGCCGTCACTTCGACCTTCCAGGACACCTCCAATTCCGAGACAGCTAACAATTCCCTAGATTCCAGGAGGAAGACCACGACGAAGAACGGAAAAACAGAAAAGGGAGGAGAGGAGGAGTGACAGGATAAGGTAGAGGAAAAGGAAGAGGAGATTGAGGACGACATCCCCGATCAGTGGTTGCATCTCAACCAGGAAGAATTGAGAGAACCCTCCTCCAAGGCCTCGGCCAAAACTCGGCCACCGGCTCCGGCAGGATCCCATTCTAAAAACCGACCCGTTCGACCTGCAGCCAGGCCCAAGATCCGGTGGAGCTGTCCTCTGCCTCTTCCCAAGCTTCCGCTTCTGTGGTTACCCGGCGGACGCTTCCTCAGTGAGGCGGATCGGTCCGACATCCTGCCTTGGCCGGTCGAGCAGCTAATAAACCTGAGTCGCGCCGATGTTTCCAGTTCCCGACTTGCTCACTCTTTATCTCGTCCACCTCTCTGGATATTCCCTCCGTCTCTCAAGACGCCTCCACCAGAAGCTTGGTGCTCCAACTTGATGAAATCAGGTGCGGTTGACAAGCTAACCTTGGAAAATCTTGTCCACTGAGATGCCAGATAGGGGACTTCCGTCCAGCCCGTGGTTCACCGACTTCCGAGCGAAATTCCGAAAATTCGTTGCGGCCCATGCCCAGTCCATCTGGGAATCCACCCATTTTCTGTTCATCTCCGCGGAAGATCCGCGAGAAGACATGCCTCTCCGAGTGCCCGGAAGAATAGGCGGGGGTCGGGCCTCTGATACATGGGTCCGTTTGTGTGCATTTGTCTTGGAGGGCATCAGGGATGGCGCCTGTGACCTGGACCTGTTACACTCCCCTTTTATGCTTCATCTGGTGAACCGAAAAGTTGAAAGGAGCGGGGAATAGGCCGAGGACGGAACGTGGTATCCGAACCTAGGTGCTCCGGATCGGACTACCTCCCTTTCCGAAAATTTTTGGAAGCTATCGACCGGCAAGATCCTTGGCGCAATCAATACCGCAACCGGCCGTCCGATTATCCTGGATTTCGAGTGTCCCGGCTCCGCAACAAGTATGATCGTCCGTAGCGATGGGCAACCTGACTCGTTTAACCCTTTCCTTTCTTATTCCCATTTTAATTTATCCGTCCATGCTTCTTTTATCCCTCACTCCATCCTTCACTTCGACTGTTAACCCCGGTTGGTCAACGCCCGATCAGCTGCAGGTTTACCTAGAGAGATCTCCTGTCGTTACAGGGCGCCTCCTGATCCGGCCGGGTCGGAATGTCTGTTTCCCAATCCTGGTCGCCATACCCTTCTTCTCCGAAACGGTTGGATCTGGGTGGGTGGATCTCGCACTTGGCGGCCTGTCCGATTGTCTCCGGCAGCCTGTTCATTTCGCCAGTTCACCCAACATACCCCAATCCAAAACGGTGATGCCGACCTGATCACGCATGGCCAGTTGTCTGCACTATTGTTCCACTCCCGTTTGACATGTAACAATTCATGTTCCGGCCATTTCCGCAGGGCGCACATAACCCGATCATTCAAAAGTCTTAGTCGGGGTGGCCTTGCAGTCTATCTCTCCAGTGATTTGCCGGATCACCAGATTGGAGTCACCGCGTATGATAATCCGCCCCTGCGTCCGACCAGTCAGCAGATCTAGGCAAAGCAGCAATCCTCGGTATTCTGCCTCATTCACTGTTATGCCAGGCGTGATATCCGAATCAGCAGCGACCACTATCCACTCGGGCAACTTCCATAGGATGGCACTATAGGCGCCTACTCCTTTTTTACGCTTGCTGACCCGTCAAAGCTCAGAACCATCAGTTCTTCTGTCAGTACAACTGTTGGTGGCGGTAGTATGATGGATTGTCGTGGCTGTTTTCGAGGCGCTATGGCTATCAGCGCTTCCTCCACTTCTGCCCTTGGGGTGATGCTGGCCGCTAACGTGCCCAGTATCTCCTCTTCTCCTTTGGTGTACTTGATCACTTCTAGAGACCACTGAGACAACAACGCAGCCCATCTACCCAGCCGGCCCTCAATTCCATTTGCCGTAAGAAGCCATGACAGGGTCGACCGTCTGGATAATACTTTAATAGGAAGAGACACCAGCATAGTCTAGCACACGTCCAGAATCCGTAGTAAAGCCAAAACTTCTTTAGCCACCAGCCCATAGTTAACCTCGTTAGCCTTCAGGGTCCTGCTGGTGAACATCACAGGACAATACACTCCATCATGATCCTGCACAAGGGCAGCTGAGATAGCCCACTTGTTAGCATAGATGATGACCCCGGGCACCTTATTAACATCGAAATGCTTCAGGACTGGTGTGGTCGCCATCTTTGCCTTCAGCATACCAAAGGCCACCATCGCCCCGGTCATGTGGTCATCCGGCCCGGCAGCACTGGCGTTAGGCAGCCGGTTGCCGGTCTGGGTGGACGCGGGCAGCATATCATTGGCTGAAACGGTTGACCCGGGCAGCATATCATTGGCGGAAATAGTCGACCTGGGCAGCATATCATTGGCTGATACTGCTAGCTCGGTTAGCATTTCTCCTTGCGGATCCTGCTCTCTCAACTTGTGGTAATCCACTTCCCGTAGCTCATACAAAACAGCAGCATAGACCGCGAAATCCTCAATAAAACGACTGTAGTGGTTCAAACTGCCCAGAAAGGATTGCATGACCGCGGGAAAGGAAGATTCCTCAAAGACTCCAGATCTTTTGGATTAGCTTCCAATCCGGCAATCGAAACCTGGTGACCAAATAAGTCACCTTAGTTTTCCTCCAGAAACTTTTCACCACACTAATCGAAAGATTCCACTTTTCACACGTAATCACCAATTGTTCCACGTTTTCACATAGTAAATCCCAAGTAGTAGCCGTCACGAGAATATCATCAATGTAGGACCGCCGCCCCAAAACCGATCGGGGTCGGGGTCCGGGTCACCTTCGGCGAACACATCACCGACCAGGGCAGGATCTTGGTCCGCCTTGATCTTGAAATGCCATACAACGCGTTATCTAGTAGCGGCGCGGACCGGAGATTGATTGCGGGTTCGAGTCCCACCGTGGACGAAAATCCAAAGTCGGATAGAGTCGGGGTCCAAAAGTGTAATGAAATGAGGCCTTACAGCACCGCGCTTGACATGGCTTACACCACCCTGTATAGGGTCAGGTTCTCTAAATATCATATCTAGTAGCCGCGGGTAATTTTGCGGAGCATTCTTTAGGCCAAACGGCATCCGGTTCCACTCGAACAACCCGAAGGGCGCTACAAACGCAGAGATTTCTCGTGCACGATCGGTCATAGTGACCACCCAGAATCCACTAGTCATGTCCAATGAGCAATACCACAAAACTTTGTCCAGATCTTCCAGCAAGTCGTTTATCAACGGCATCGGGTAAACCATTATCTTAGTCAGCCGGTTCACCAGTCGGTAGTCGATACACAACCTTATATCCACCCCATTCTTCTTAGTAATGATTACGATTGGCGACGCCCATGGCGAGGTTGACGGCTGGATTATCTTGGTGGCTAGCAATCCTTTGTGAAGCTCCGATAACTTTTCCCGATACGGGGGGGTGACTCTCCGGCACCTTTGCGCCACCAGCTTGGCGTTACCAACATCGATGTCGCATACCGCCCCATGGGCGGCCGGAGGCAATCATTTCCAGGGCCGATCAGCAGATGTTTCCTTTTCCATAGGATGTCCTTCAGCCTGCTGATCTCTACCGGGGTGTTCACATCTGGGACTCCGACTTGTAGATCGTCGATAGTAACCGCTGGTTGACAGGGGGTTACTTCAGGGAGCACCGCCATCTGATCCTCCATGCCTTCGACGTATAGATCGCTCCCATCATGAATGCGGACCTGGTCAGCTTCGGCTAATGCTGGATTGGTCGATCCGCCTCCACCTAATTCCGAATCTAGGTCAGCCGGATTGGTCGATCCGCCTCCGGCTATTTCCGAATCCAGGTCAGCCGGACAAGTCAATCCTGCATCATCCTGCTCATCGGGCCATCCGGCATCGGAGGTGACCGCACATGTGACACCGACTTGTCTCACTTCCTGGTCCTGCCGTTCGTCCATCTTCGACGGAGTGGACAAAACCAGTTCAGCGACTGGGGCAGGATCTCGGCCGGCACATTCAGCCGGATCCGGCGATGGCTGGCTCCGCGTCAATATTCTAGAAGGAGTCCGGCACTCTGATTTAGCCACCATTGGAGTCTGGTCTTCCTCCACCAATTCCTCTTCGCTGACCAAATCGATAGTTGCGTGCAAGGCCAGGTTTTGCCACTCGATATAGCGTCTTGAGCCAATAGTGACATAGCCCGGCCGGCGGGGGCACTTTGTCCTCGGCCAGCCACTTTCCAATAATCACGTGGTGAGGGCCCGTTCTGAGATGTTGGTCTCACTTATGTAATTGAGATGACCTTCCCCTTTGACGAACGATGGCACCCAACACTCGCCCCTAGTCAGCCATAACTTACGCCGTCTGTCGTGTGGTCGCACTTCCACCGTCCTTCCCACTGGCACCGTTACAAACTGATATAACTTGAGGAGCTGGACGTGGGCACCATATAAGAGCCGCCGGCCAGCCAGCTGGATCTGCACCTCATCAGGTAACGTCAATGTCCCATGGGATAAATCCAGCCGTATGCCGGTTGAGACCATAAAGTCCATACCCAGAATTGCATCCTGCCCGGCTAGCTTACCTACCCAGGCGGTAAAGTAATATAAAAAGACCCAGCCAACGTAATCTTAACTCTTGTTCTTCCTTGGGCCATGTACGAACTTTCTCCAATACCGATACACTCTTGCCGCTTCGTCTCATCTATTTCACACCCCACCTTACGAGCAAAGG
>MIQA02023532.1:0-11390 GCA_001887855.2 Sclerospora graminicola
AGGGTGTGTGCCCCTAGTGTGTCCCTTAATTAAATAGTCTAGCTAGAGTTTGTCTTAAACTTACTAAGGAGGACCAAATTACATTTGGTTCTAACTAATTGCACTTTTCCTCACTGCAATTTGACAGTGTAAGCCAGTAACAGCTAGCCTGTTACACCTGGTAGCACTTTGTGGTCCGTCTGAACGACCACAGTTGACGCGTTCCGCTAGTTAACTAGCGGAACGAAGGTTTAAGAGCCGCCGGCTGTCATGGCGACGGCCAGCGATCATGAGCGTGAGTGACAGCTCGCGCATGATTTAGTTAGGGAAAACTTCCCTAACTGGTCACAGGGAACTGTGACTACTGTGATAGATATGATCCGGACCATAGGGCCCGAGGCCATCTCCGTCCTCCGAGGTAAAACCCCGGAGGAATCCTTGGATACGGTTACCCGTTGCAAGAGGATGTATATCGATCCTTAGGTGCGTTCCGCAATGTTGAGGACGCAACCTACAACGCCCACATCTAGTGCGAGCGTTGAAGTAGTAAAGGCGCGGATTCCGCCCTTTACTGGCGAAGGGGACGAACCCCTTCGTAGATGGCTCGCAGAGGTGGAAGATGGCATCTCTGCGCAAAAGATTGTGGACCCGCGTTCACAAGCGTACTTCGCCACCACATGCCTAGGCGGTCGCGCCAGGGCATGGGCGATGAGCCGCAGAGCCACTGATCGCTCTCCGTTCCTGACGTATCAGGATTTAAAAGCTGAGCTGAAGCTCAACTTCGAAGCTCCAGAAATAGAGCTTAGTTGCCGCGAAGAGTTCATGGAACTCAGGCAGGGCAAGCTGAGCCTACATGCATACGCTCAGAAAATACAATATTTGTTATCAAATATTGTATACGAGCCGGTGCCCCCTGCCATGCAGGTCACCGCCTTTATGAAGGGACTGAATGACGGTCCCATCAAACAGAGTCTTTATCGGGTTCCCCCAAAGACTCTGAGGGATGCTATCGACCAAAGCATCCGGGAGGAGTTCAGCATGCGTCAATCAGCAGCGCATGCTGGGGTTTGTCGAAAAGCGCAAGCGCCTTTCGACTTTAACATGCCGCCAATGCAGCATGTTAATAATAACAATTTCTCATCAGACGAAGTTCACACTTCGTCCCGCGACACCAAAACCCGCGCCAGAGCGCGGGCGGAGGAGGTCCAGAACCTATGGACCTATCGGTTGCAGTTGCCTCGACACCGAGGCAACCGAAGAACAAGAAGTTCCTTCGCTGCAACAGATGCGCGAAGATGGGCCATTACGCCCATGAATGCATGGCGCCGCGTCCGGCGCCACGCAGTCAGCGGACTGGACAGTCCGCTGGTAAGCGACATCAACAGGGGCAACCCTCTGTTGATGCAAAAAACGTCAACAACCAGTAGGGGCGGGGCGCCCTACTGGACGGGTTATCTCACATGCCGACATCGGGCATGTGAGGATAATAGCCCCAGACGGGACTATGTCCTGTCAACGTGTGCAGGGTGAAGAGAAACCTCTCATCACCGTGGAAGTTAAGCCGCATGGAAACGATGTCTCCATGCGTGCTCTGTTTGACACAGGAGCGTCAAACAATTTCGTTAGAACTGAGGTTCTAACGTCGTTGAACTTCGTGGAGATTGAATCTCCACGAAGCATGTTGTCAGTCCGGTTAGCAACAGGTGCAACCGTGACTATACCAAAGCGTGTGATTCGCACACGCTTCGAGTTAGACGAACTGTCGTTTGAGGACGAATACATCGTCCTCGATCTTGACGACAAGTTCGATGTTATCTTGGGCATCCCTTGGATGTCCAAACATCAACCAACGATCGACTGGGTTAACCTGTCGATCGACTGCGGCGGTCTCACAAGATCTGATCACCCTGTGAGTAATCCGGCTGTATCTAATGATACAACCGCAGAGTCAGACAGTCTGGTGGGTAGCGATGGCACCACCAGGTCTGATCCGACTAGATCAGCGGATGGTACACCCGCTGATCAAAGTCCAGAGGGACTTACACACGCAACGGAAGAGTCGTTGCGTGTCAGTAATGTGTGCAACACGGGTGAAAAACACCCCCGTGTTGAAGTTACCACGGCCAATGACTCGTGGTAGAGAGAATTTACACACGGTGGGAAACACCCACTGTGAAAACAATGAAACCGTCACGGATGTAAATGGCTTCCGTGCCGAGGATGAAGAACTCACGACTGCTCTCAGTCATGAGTGCACGAGCACCATGGTAGACAGTGGTCACCATGTAGAGGATGCCTTGTGCACGAGTGATATTCACCGTGCAACAGATCAGGCAACAGATCAGACGAGTGGGTCTGATCTTGCAGTTGTGTCCGTCGAGACGATAAACGTCTTGACGCAGACAGAGACTGGATTAGCTACCCAGTCTCTAACACTTGACAACCCTCCGAACATAAGTTCAGAGGTAATGGCCCTTCCAGCCTTGAGCTGGAAGAAGTTCGTAAAGAACTTGCGCAATGATCAGATCGATCAGATCTGCGTCATTGTCGCAACGGACGATGTTGTAGATATTTGTGAGCGAATATCCACTTTACAAATAGAAGACATTGGGAACGAACCCGTTCCCAATGAGAAAACCAAAGTTCAGCGCTTTGAAGCGCAGAGCTGGGAGTCGCTTAAGGCGACTTCCCCGTACTACGAGGTACTTTGGGAATACGCTGACGTATTCCCAGAAGAAGTACCTTGCGAGCTCCCTAAGGATAAGGGAACTAGGCACGAGATTGATCTCGTGCCTGGCACGAAGTACTGTGTCACGTGGCAATGGCCATTGCCGCGTGACCAAGTTAAAGCAATCGACGAGCTCTTTGAAACTCGTCGTAAGGCGGGACATGTGCGGGAGTCTACCTCACCACACTCCAGTCCCACCTTTCGCGTAAAGAAATCCACTGGTGGGTGGAGAATCGTTCATGCTTTTAATAAGCTGAAGCCACGGTCCCGGCGCAGACGCCGACACCGCGGAAGGATGTCATCATAGATGGCATATGCGGGAGCACCGTTTTCAGTGCTCTCGATTTAAGGGATGGTTTCTACCAAATCCTTATGCGTGAGAAGGATATCCCTCTAACGGTAGTAAGCACCCCAAGCGGTATGCTTTGACTTGTAACGCCGCAGGGGCTTCGAAATGCCCTACCACCTTCAATAGATGCGCCACGCATCTTTTGCGCCCGGTGCGAAAATTCGCACCGAGCTACTTCGACGACGTGTTCATCCACAGTAAGGCTGAACATGATAAGACTGATGTAGATGTTCACAAAGAACATCTACGTCAGGTGTTAGAGCTTATGCGTAAGCATAAGCTCTATGCAAATTCAAAGAAGTACACCTTCGGTGAACCTGAGATACCCGTTCTTGGCTGCTTTGTAGGCAAGAACGGAGTGCGACCTGATCCGGAAAAGATCAGGGTGATCGTTGAATGGCCTACGCCAAACAACGTCAAGGAACTTCGAAAGTTCCTTGGGTTGGCGACATACTTGCACAAATATTCGTGCAATTATGCCGGTCTTATTCGACCTCTTTCTCAATTACTTAAGAAAGACGTCGAATGGCACTGGGATACCCAGTGCCAAGATGCATTTGATGCAGTCAAGCGTAGCTTGACTGAAGCTCCCGTCTTGGCAATAGCCGATAACGAGCGACCGTTTCACGTCGTTTGCGACGCGAGCGATTTCGCCATCGGCTGCGCCTTGATGTAGCGCAATCACGATGATCGTGATCGCGTGATTTATTATCAATCGCGTCAGTTGCGCCAAGCCGAGCGCAACTATCCAGTGCATGACAAGGAACTCCTTGCCATGAAATATGGACTGGCAAAGTTTCGGATCTATCTCTTAGGAGATAGACCGTTTGTGGTTTACACGGACCATGCGTCGTTACGCACGGCCGTGAATTCACCACACATCTCTCAAAGAATGGCACGTTGGCTGTCATTCTTTGCCGAATACAACTTCACGGTTGAATACAAACCGGGAAAGTTGAATGTGATAGCGGATGCGCTATCACGACGCCCCGATTACGTGACGAAACCGTCTGTAACGGAGGCAACCAATGCAAACGCAATACGGTGCACTGCTCTGTCGTCGTCACTCGTACGACAGGTACGTCTAGCGTACGAAACAGACGAGGAAACTCGTCTGCTGATTGATTACCTAAGTGATCTATCTGATCGGAAGCGCAAGGAACTTCCAGAGTTCCTTCGCGCTTGCGTGCATCGTTACCGATTGCACGATGGTCTGTTGCTTTATAGCACAGACCAAGATGATGTAAGTCGCATCGTCGTTCCAAACGACGATGATCTCAAACATCAAATATTGTTTGAGTACCATGATGCACCGATTTCGGGGCATCAAGGTCGAGAGAAGACGTATGCTTCTCTCGCACGCGATTTCTACTGGCGTATCCAGTATAAATGGGTACGCAAGTACGTACGCGCTTGCGAGATATGCCAGCGCGTCAAGCCTGCGCACTCTGCGCAGGCTCCCCTCCAATATCTGCCGGTTCCGACAGAGAGTTGGAAGTCCATTTCCATGGATTTCATCTTTGGTTTTCCGGCTGATCACAATCGGAAGACAGGAATTGTGGTCTGTGTGGACCGCTTTAGCAAGATGGTTCATCTTGCTGCAGTGTCAGCGAGTGTCACCGCTGCGCAAACGGCGCGGATATTCGTTGACACGGTATTCCGTTTACACGGGATGCCGGAAACATTGTCTCGGATCGTGATCCGAGATTCACAGGATGTTTCTGGCAAGAAACGTAATCTTTGTTGGGCACGCAGATGAAAATGTCAACTGCGGGCCATCCGGAAACGGATGGGCAAACTGAACACGTTAACCGCGTTCTCGGAGACATGCTGCGTTCATACGCGCATGCCTTCGAGCAGTGGATTGACTTTTTGCCACTCACCGAGTTAGCGATCAATAACTCAGTGCATGCTTCTACAAAGCATACACCGTTCTACGTGAATGCTTTAAGGCATCCACGAGCCCCCGCTTTACTTGGCGGTACGCCAAATCCAAGTGGGGGAGGAACCCGCTCAAGTGTTGAGCGAGTCTTTTACAGGAAACACAGTAGAAACTTAAGCAGCTTCAGTATCCGAAGCTGCTTACGCAGAATATGTAACTGCAGCAATGGCTGCAGACAACGAAGACAGCCCATCTACTGCTAATAAAGCAGTAGATGAAGTCGTATTACAGCGCCAAGCTGTAATACGCTATGTAAAAGATGCACTTGCTTCTGCTTTTGATAAGCAGAAGCAAAATGCAGATAAGAATGGAAGGAAAAACATAAATTCCTTTTGAAAAGGTGAATATGTATTGTTATCAACTACTAATTTGCCTACACATGCAGTTAGCAACTTCCCTACACGGAAGTTGCTTCCTATATTCATTGGACCCTTTAAGGTCCAAAGCGTTAAGGGGAATGCCTAACATTAGACATTCCCGCGGCCATGCGCCTTCACCCAACGTTTTGCGTTGGGAGGCGCAAGCCGTATCCGTCTACGTCTACGGACGAAACGGATCTCCACAGCGAATGCCGTGCTTCTTCAAGTCTCCCAAGAGAGACTTGTAATTGGTCTCCAATTGGGAGAAGTCCGGAGAGTATCCATCTCCGACTTTAGTCGATCGATATCGACCCGCAGAAGATCATTCATCTGCTGCAGGGCGAGATGAGCGCTCAGTATGCCGCGAATCTCATCGCGATGAAAACGATACGCCCTCATCGTGTGCGCCATATCGGCGCTCAGCCCGTTGCAATGTCTCTCGAGCTTGCGGAGCTGCGAACCATGCTCCGCAACAACAACGGCGAGGGAATTACCAACCCCCGCCACCACAGATTGATAATCAGGGGAAAAAGCGCTATATTCTCGATCGCTTGATAGCGATGCACTCGGTTCCCTATAAGAAGGGACAGCGTACCGAGTACTTCGTACGCTGGTTGGGGTATTCCCAAGCGTTTGACTCTTGGAAACCGATTGAAGTGCTAAGGGCGGATGCCCCTGACCTCCTGCAGGAGTTTGAGAAGGATACTTCTCCTCAAACTCGTAAGAAGCATCAACGCTAGGTGTTGATCCAGCAGGTAGGTGTAGATGGGTGCAACGTATCAGCACTAGGTGCTGATACATGAAGGGTATCAATTAGGCCCTTAACACTAGCGGGTACCGAGTAACCTCCGTACCCTCGTAGCTCCTTTCGGTAAGACGAGGAGCTCCCTTGGGACAAAAAGGGCAAACTAAGTGAGAAGGAACTCCGCAAGAAATTCCTTCTTTGATGCAGGTAAAATAGATAAACTTCATTTTACCTGATCGTGAGTGCTTTAAGAAGCGCGCTCGCTGTTTACGTGAACTTTGCTCACTTAATCGTCGGGGCATTTGTTGTAGTTCTCAACAAAGGCATTCCAACCTTGGGTCGCTGTTCTTTCGCGACCCTTTCCGGTTCGTATAATAACGAGCCTGATAGAAAAGGTCGATAAAGTACAGCCGTCTATCGTCGGTACTTCTATCAAAGTTATGATTGCGAAGGTCTTCGCAATCATCAAGCGCGTTGATGTCAAACAACGGGTACTGACAATCGCGCTTGGTGGGCCCACCACTTTCGGGCACTAGCGTCCATGCTGGGGTCCAAAACCCCACTTTGTACGGAACATGAGGTTCCCGTACGACATGGTGAATCAGAAGCAGCGTAAGCCGCTTTTGCGCGTTGTTTCTTGGCACCACATGCCACCTCAAAGTCGTCGTCGTCACGACCAGGCAAGTGACGAGGACCAGGAGGAGCTCTACGCTCCTCATGCCACCGTATGATGGAATTGTCGCTGTCGTAATCGACAGCATCAGAATCCACTTCGCCATCACTTAACGGCGAAGCGATTCTAGCGAGGACGGTGACGTCCTCGCCCTCTTCTTTGGAGTCAGATGACTCTCCGAAGAGAAGATTGGGCTTCTTAGCCACCCGCTCTGCTGCAGGTGAAGGTGCATAAAATGTTGCATTAGCGACATCTTCCCGCCCTCGTCTAGACACTGCTTCTGCAGCGTCTACTACGAGAGACAATGGGTCTCTTGGTTTACTCTTCGACGCTACATTAGTAGCGTCGGCATGCGATGTTGGCACCTCTGCACGTGATGCAGAGGTGGAAGCTGCGTCGACAGTATCGGTAGCGCCCTTAAGAGCACCGCCGCGTTTCTCGACCATTAGTTTTTATGGCCGTTAATGGGTTTATAACGAATATCGTTATGACCAACAAGTGCCACCATTCGGTTGGCCAATATTACGTTATATTATTGGCCAACCACCTTGAGTGGGGGGTGATGTAATGGGGTGCCATTGCATAAGTGATATTTAAGTTGAAATGTCACAGTTCAATTTCAGACTTAATGCCTGAAATGCGAATATTGGATTATAAGTTGTTATAATCCACCTTAAACAGATCTGAACAAGTATCGAATCTAACAAGTAATCTAATATAAAGATATCATTAGATCAGTTTTATACTACATGTACTTGATTAGTCTAGGTCTAATATACTAGTTAGCTCTTACCATTCATAAATATATTCACGCTTAAACTTACCTTTCTTGTAGACACGTGCCTATATATATATTAATACATATTATATATATATATATAATTGAGAGGACTATTTAATAATTAATTAGTCTATCCAAAAGTTTGTCTTAAATAAATAAGGAGACCCAAATTACATTTGTCTGGACTAATTGCACGCTTCTCACTGCAATTTTACTAGTTAAGCCAGTAACAGCTAGCCTGTTACAGTCGCTCTGAACCTCAGAAAAATGACAGCAACCGCTAAGGCGACCCCGCCGTCACCACCAGTAGCCGGCAAAACAGTCGGAAGACATTCAGGTTCTTCCCAATACGAATATGCCCCTACAGAGGTGGATTCGACTGATTAATCCGTTGATATTACTTGTATGATGCTTGGCGGTATGGGAGCGACGCATAACCAAGTTTGGAAGTATTAAGAGTCCAGGTATCCCCGATCGGAAGGAAGCCAGCCAGCATAACGTCCAGGCTCGGACGGAGGTGGATGGTCCGGATTCCGATCCAAGAGGCGAAAACATGGATTCAAGAATTAAGGAAGAGCCCTAGCTGGCCCCTACTGTTCTTCAGGTGACGGACCACCTTTATAACTAGTTTTAAGCTATGATGGAATGGTACCTGGAAGAGCAGCGTCGGACCAATGCTTGGCGCCCCGATACACAGTCAAGCTGAGAATGGACGCCCGAGCCAGCCCAGCATTATACCAGAGAAATGCTGGAAAAAGATATGGAATCAGACACTCAGTCGAAATAAAGTGTGCTCCAACCTGATCCATCTGGCGGTCGTGCGGACCGTCGACCTTTCTGACCCCCCAAAATACCGTCACTCAGTAACATCGATATGGAGTCAGTCAGGTCGGCCAGGTGCCACTACGTTAGATTAAGGTCAAAAATACTGCTTTTCTGTTATAAATTACATCAACGTATAGGGTTTTGTAAGGGCTTTCATTTGATGATACATTGGGGTTTTACGCTTACTGCTAGCTTAAATTGCAGTACCAAAACTACCTTCTAATTTTGGAGTCATTTGACGGAGCACCGGTAGATATATAAACTTCGCTCCAGCCTCTGCCGATGAAGGTGCTGGTGATGGGGGAAACCAGTTTGCACTCATACATGATATGTTTTCGTTGGATAATTTTTGGGTGAATGCGAAGTGGTTAAAGTTGGGGTACCCATGATGCTATAATCCTTGTTAAGAAGAAGAATTTGACTGAAAGACAACGGTGAGCTGTGTACGAGTATATATTAGAAGCTGCTATAAGGCATACCAACATTCAAGGTACTGTGCGCCCTTCATCTCCATGCATAAGATCAACCGGGATACGGTCCAGCACATTGATCTGAAAAGGCCTGCGAGCGAGTACTGTACTCTTTAAATGATGCCATGTCTACCTTCATGAGCAAGTACTATATATATTATGATATTTCTACCTTCACGAGCACCTGTAAAGAAGAGAATCCATTGCTATCGGCTGTAGCACTTCATAAATAAAAATAAGCCAATAAAAATGGGACGCTAAAAAACCGTGAATCGGACAATAACTTTTGGACGGAGGGAGTACCTTCCTTTTTACTAAGTACTAGTCAGCGCAACACTAAAGTCAGCACTCCCTCGCCACATCTTCCGGTTTTGATACTACCTTTTTTCAGTCATTTGCACCAAACCCGCAATCATTTGCACCTCGCATTAACGATTTGCACGAAAATAATACACTGCAAAACTTGATATCAAAATAAAACACATATTTTTGTCAAATTGATGCCGATGATTACGGACCATTACTGTACAGTCGACAATGCTTAAGAGCCTAAATAGGGCGAGAAGAGGTCCACGCTCGCAGAGGCATCGGGAGACGATCTTCGCCAACAGAACTATAGAACTGCGTTTAGAGCTCCTAATTACAAATATGAGAGATGCAGTTGACCAGCGCAGCCTTCGGTCACGTCTCAATTAGCTCCGTATACCAGAACTGCGTAACATTCTGATGGACCTTAATGTTCCCCGATTTGGACATAACTTGGAGCTCGTTGATCGCATTGCCAATGAGTTTGATGTTTGTTCTTTTATTGAATATTATTTGGTTTAGGGGATCATTTTTATCTTTATTACACAGCCATGCCAACGAGGAACCAAACGCAAATTTGATGATATAGATAAACTCAATGACGTTACCATCGAAAAGTGCTCTCCTCTTTTAAATAGGTCTGAGGATATTGCAGACGGACAACGTCGGGCCAATCATCTATAATCTTCTAGCTATTCGCTATATTTCCGAGCTACGTACATTCGCGAAGCTATGACATCTTCCCATGCTGAAGACTGGTTTAATGCTGCTAAATCCGAGATCAAGTCTCATGATGATAACGGCACTTGCCCCTCGGCCATCAGGAAGGAAAGTAATTCGAAACCAATTGGTCTGAGTTGTCGAATACAACGGCAACGGCGAAGAAGACCGCTTTCAAGCTCGATTAGTAATAAAGGTTTTCTCCAACAGATTGGTATTGACTACACCGAACAATTTTCATGCTTTTAGCTCTTTGCTGATAAAGTTCGAGGGAGCCTTTAAGCTGAGAAATTATCGGCTGGTATGCGAAGTATTGAGCAACAATTGGAGGAACGATCAAACTGTACGCCTTCGTCTCAAGTGGTACAGAGCAGCTAACTTACCCGTTATATCGGCTCAATATGCGCCAAAGGTACCTACAGCTTCACCTATCCCCGTTGCTTTATATGGACGTAATGCATCAATATGCGCTACGCTACGTTATGGATCAGTGAATGGCTGCTTACCGACTGTTGCGGGAGTGATACCGCTCACTAGTGGCGTGAATCTGTACCACCCGACGAAGGCCATATCGTCAGATAATGCGAGATATTTCACACGATGCCAAATGTTTTGGGATAGGTGATCAATTGTGTTGATTGTGACTTGGCCCTACATGCCAAATACCACCAATTGATAACGGTGAGTATAGTTAATCGGAAAAAGACTTAAAGTGGTGGCTTGAGGACTGAGGACTGACGACGGTAAATATCGTGCTGTATGGATACAGTCGAGTGGTGAATGGTTTTGCGAAGTATGTCGAGCAAACTTATTCGTCCGTTCTAACGTTTAAAAAAAACTGTGCTTGACCCTAGTTTTGTGCGTTTTGCCAAGCCTGCCAGATGGAGTACTACTGATCTAAACATGTACGCTCACAGGGACCTAAAACCTGGATCGATGACTCCAGGGTCCTTAGAGCTGCAACTGCGGTGCTTTGCAGTTAAAGAAGAGGATATTGCTGGCCTACATCTACACAAACTGAGCGTGAATGATATCGTGAATGAAGTAAAAGAGGCATCGAAGCATTTAACGTACGATTCTGCCAAGCAAGACGTTATGTAAGTCATTTGACAGCGAAGATTTGCTAGGAGAGCAACGCGAAATGAATGCAGGCGGAATTAATAAATGAAATGAAAGCAGACACTGTAACACTATACTCAATGTCGCTAACTACAGTAGATGATCTGCCAAAAATTAATGGCAAAGCAGGGCCGGCAGAGGATCATAATTGGAGTGTCAAAGCTAACAAGCGGCTGCCGTTTGGGATGCGTGTGATTAGTATCGAAAAAACTTTACTCGCAGGATTGACGTAAGTGCTTAGGAGTGCGTAATTCCGTTTGGTGTGCAACTCCTCCCACCGTAATTAGTCTGTGCAAAATAGTCTGTGTTTAGAATTAGTCTGGCACAGACTTGGTGAAGGAGAATTAGTGGGTTCTCTAATTCGTCTGGCACAGTTGGTACCCTGTACCATAAG